>JAJHSJ010001196.1:0-53168 GCA_021015155.1 Magnolia officinalis | reverse complement strand
CCATTTCACTGCAGATATCTGGGCACATTTCCACTCATACTAACCCATCTACTTACGTTTATGAAACCTGTCCAATCCCACTAAACAAGTACCCAGCTCTGTAATTTAATGAAGTTGGTTCCTGGGAAAAAAGGGAATGAAGGGCCAACCAAATCCAGCCCAAAGCATGACTTGGTGAATACTGTCCTGCTTCCAATGGAGTTTTGTAATGTTGGTTTTCACCAGATGGTTCTTACATATGCATCGCACGAGCTGTGTATCACTAGGTCCTACCGTGTAGATGACTTGGACCATAAAAATGGGTTGGTCATCGTATCAAGTGCGCCAAAACTACATTTTGGATACAACTAGGTTCATGGAAAAGTTTTGATGTGGACCAGGTATCATAGGATTTTATGGATAGTCTATGATGCAATGAGGGACGTGATGAGGTTGATCACCGTCTTCCTCAAGGGATATCTACTCTAAATCTATGAGCTCTCAAGACTTCCCACAAGGCTTTTCACAAACACACTCTTTCAAGTGTAAAACCTCCCTTCACCGTGTTTGCTGCAAACCTTACCTTTGACACCTCGGAAGAAGACCTTCTAAGGATTTTCGGCAGATATGGGAAGATAGCAGATGTCTACATCCCAAGAGATCCGATTCGGAGAAAGTCTCGAGGATTCGCTTTCATTAAGTTTTGCTATGAACAGGAAGTGCTCAACGCTGCCCAATGCCTCAATGGTAGAAGAATCAACGGCCGCATTGTGGCATTGGCTTGGGCAAGAAATCAGAGGAGGCATGTCAGTCCGATTAGGAGAACATCCCCTCACCCGATTCCGACTGCAGCGCCTCGGCCATCCTTCTCGGAGGCAGTCAGAAGCCACCCCGTTCCTGAGAAGCTTCCTGCGCGGAGAGAAGAGGCCCCTGTCCCCAGCCGTTGCACGGACTCATTTACTATAGAGGCTGACATTAGGGCCACGTGTACGAAAACTACGCAATCCCGCTTAATCGCAATCATGAGCTCTATCTCATGAACATTTTAAAAGGTACGAAACCTCGGTCCTTGCAAGCACGATTAATGCAGCTAAGAAAGTCATTTTATACTCCAGTAGAGCATGAAACTTGATACATAGGCACTGAGAAATTATACACGTGGCATATTTTAATTCAAACTAAACCATCCACAATTCGCAGTCCCCAAAATTCGAGACCTGATTCGTAGACATTGGTTATTTTCATTTTTAAGAGACCTGACTCGTGGATATTGTATATTTTCATTTTTAACCGTCCAATGAATGTCCGTTCGCGAATCCAATGGTTAGATAATGAAATAAGTTTGAATTTCGATTCATCATTAATAGAAACATAGACCCACATATTGGACAGTTTAGTTCGATTTTATTATTATTATTATTATTAATTTTACACATGCACTCCCACTGTTGTAGGATTTCACTACAGCAATAATACTGAAACGAGATATTTGCGAGTTTACGACCCATTTATAGCCCAATTAGGAAACCAAGCCCACATTTTCCTTTGCGAGAATACGCCCCAGCTGTACGGACGCCATGCCAAAGGTCGACAATGCCCCTGCCTTTTCCTTCCAGTACGAACGGTTCAAAAGTGATCAACGTTACATGGGCCCCACAGTTACGTATTTATTATATCCACAACGTTCATCCATATTTCGAGATCATTTCTGATCCATTATCTATATATATATAAAAAAAATCATATCCAAAGATCAACTGGACGACACCACAGAAGAACAGCAGAAAATTGATTTTCACTGTTAAAAATTTCGTAAGGCCACCGTAATATTTATTTTCCATCCAATCTATTCATAAGATCACAAAGACCAAGATGAAGAGGAAAAACAAGTTTCATAATGATCCAAAACTTCTGTGACCCCTAAAAGGGTTTCAATGGTATACGTTCAATCATCCACAACCTTTAACAGTGTGGTCCATTTGATAGCTAGATCTGTCTTATTTTTCGTCTCAAAGCTTAATACGAGTTCGCCAAAAATATGGACGGTTTGGATATAACACATACCTCATAATAGGACCCATAAAAAACAATGGGATTACAACAGCAAAAAATTTTTAAAAAATAATTAAAAAAAAAAAAAAAACTTCGATATATCGGAGGTCTTTTGATTAATCGAAAATGGTCCAGAACTGTCTAGTGAATTTTTCTCAAAAATCCTACAATTTTCGATATATCGAAGGTCTTTCGATTAAACGAAAAAGGTATTTTACCTTTAGCTACGGATTATAACCGTAGCCATAACTGTAGTCTGTGCCAGTCTATAAAATTTTTTATTTTTTCTTATTTTTTACATGGAGATATTTATTCTACCTACAATTTTCTTTAATACATATTTATAAAAATATGTATATATAAGCATATAATTTTTTTTCTTTTTTTTTTTCATTTATTTCTTTATTCATTTAACAAGACTATCTTCTAAACCAAAATTAGTTACTTGACGTACCATATGTGATTTTAGGGTAGGAGAAGCTACTTTAGCCAACTAACTTTGTTATTTTCCAAGATTCCATTAGGTCGATGGTCAAAAATCCATTTCATTCACTTCACAGACAATTTCAATAAGTTTGCGGTCAATTTCATTCATTTCACGGTCCAATCGCTGCACTTCACGGTCATTTCCATGCATATCACGGTCATTCTCACCTATTCCGTGTTGATTCACGGTCATTTCGACGCATTTCACGGTCATACCCTTTCACTTCACGGTCATTTCGACGCATTTCACGGTCAATTCGTTTCACTTCACGATCATTTCCATGCATATCACGGTCATTCCCACATATTCCGTGTTGATTCACGGTCATTTTGACGCATTTTACGGTCATACCCCTTCACTTCACGGTCATTTTCGCGCATTTCACGGTCAATTCGCTTCACTTCACGATCATTTCCATACATTTCACGGTCAATCCCGCATATTCCGTGTTGATTCACGGTCATTTCGACGCATTTCACGGTCATACCCCTTCACTTCACGGTCATTTTCGCGCATTTCACGGTCAATTCGCTTCATTTCACGATAATTTCTATGCATTTCACGGTCATTCCCACATATTTTGTGTTGATTCACGGTCATTTCGACACATTTCACGGTCATACCCCTTCACTTCACGGTCATTTCGACGCATTTCCCGGTCAATTCGCTTCACTTCACGATCATTTCCATGCATTTTACGGTCATTCCCACATATTCCGTGTTGATTCACGGTCATTTCGACGCATTTCACGGTCATACCCCTTCACTTCACGGTCATTTCGACGCATTTCACAGTCAATTCGCTTCACTTCACGATCATTTCCATGCATTTCACGGTCATTCCCACATATTCCATGTTGATTCACGGTCATTTCGACGCATTTCACGGTCACACCCCTTCACTTCACGGTCATTTCCGTGCATTTCACTGTTAATTCGCTTCACTTCACGATCATTTCCATGCATTTCACGGTCATTCCCGCATATTCCGTGTTAATTCACGGTCATTTCGACGCATTTCACGATCATACCCCTTCACTTCACGGTCATTTCGATGCATTTCACGGTCAATTCGCTTCACTTCACGATCATTTCCATGCATATCACGGTCATTCCTACATATTCCGTGTTGATTCACGATCATTTTGACACATTTCACGGTCATACCCCTTCACTTCACGGTCATTTCGATGCATTTCACAGTCCAATCACCGCGAAGTGAAGAGAATTGACTAATGCTTGGAAATGGCCGTGGAGTGAAGTGAATTGACAGTGAAATGCTTGGAAATGGCCGTGAAGTGAAGTGAATTGACCGTGAAGTACGTCGAAATGACCATGAATTAACACGGAATAGGCGGGAATGATCGTGTAATCATGGAAATGATCGTGAAGTGAAGCGATTGGACCTTGAAATGCGCGAAAATGACCGTGAAGTGAAGGGGTATGACCGTGAAATGCGTTGAAATGACCGTGAATCAACACGGAATATGCAGGAATGACCGTGAAATGCATGGAAATGATCGTGAAGTGAAGCGAATTGACCGTGAAATGCGTCGAAATGATCGTGAAATGAAGGGGTATGATCGTGAAATGCATCGAAATGACCGTGAATCAACACGGAATATGCGGGAATGACTGTGAAATGCATGGAAATGATCGTGAAATGAAGCGAATTGACCGTGAAATGCGTGAAAATGACCATGAAGTGAAGGGGTATGTAAGACCCGTAACCTAGACCGTACCATTCTGTAGGACTTCGCGATCCTTCCGGTCGAATTTTGCCAATCTTCGACCCGTTTCTGATGTTACGCGCGATCCTAAGACGAGTCCCGCATGCTGAAGTCGGCTCGAACCAAAACTTGTATCCTAGCGATCGCGCCGTCGCCGTAGTTCCAACGCCGCTACTCGCGCACCGAATTGATGCCTAGGTGGGAAGATGTCAGTCTGCGTTCATTCCGAAGAAACACCGCACATTGTGAATTACGAAGGAATCTCTACGAGATGTCCCATCAATCAAGTCAAGTACACTATCATACCTCCATGCCACCTCACCCAACAACAAGTACAAGTGGCCTCTCTCCCTTTTCCCCATAAGTCAAACCTCTCCCTCCCCTCACCATTCCTCCTTTTTACAATTTTCAAACATGACCATACCTTTCCCATCCCTTCTCCTTACACCCACCACTCCAACCATCCCTCTTATTATTCTCTTCTTTCATTTCTCAAAACACTCTCCGATGAGAAATTCCACACGTCCAAGCTTTCTCCTCTCCCCTCCAGCTCCAGCTTACCTCTCCTCAAGTGTGGTCCACCTTCTCATCTCATCTACACCTCCATCTCCCTCATCCCATCCAACCCCATACATCCACATCCCGTCCAAGGCAAGGCGAAGGCGAGGAGCATTGGAGTCCAAGGGATCTAGGAGAAGGAAGATAGGTGGGTGATCCACCGTTAAATTTCTTTTCTTAGGGCCACTTATTGGTGGGACCCATTTTTTATGTATGAATTGTATCATGTGAGGCCCATAGTGGCGGGGCCCCACCATCACCGTCTTTCGTCTCTTATCTCTTTCTCTATTTCTTTCTTTCTTTCTTTCTTTTCCCCTTGAATGTTGTGGGCCCCACCAAATTATGTTAAATCCACTCCATCCATCAGACGGTGTGGTCCACCGCATTTCAGGTGAAACCCACCCTTCATATATACATATATATATGTATGTAGTAGTATATTATATTATATTATTATAATATATATTAATATTATACTATATATATATATACATGTATATAAATATGCATGGTGGGCCACGTGCATGTGGGACCCACCATGAGGTCTGTGTATGTGGGACCCACCATGAGGTTTGTGTATACCGTCCAGCGTCTAGAGACGCTGGACGTGAAGGACGTGCACTTGCAAGCTAACTATAAAAAAAAAAAAAAAAAAAAAAAAAAAAAAAAAAAAAAAAAAAAAAAATTTGCTTTTAGAGTGGGTCGGCCATACAGGCCCCACCTTGATGTTTGTGCATGATCCAAGCCATCCATCCCAAACCTTGCATCATTTTATGCGTTGAGCCAAAGTTTTAAGGTGATCCGATCACCGGGTGGGTCATACCATCTAAAACCATGTGAAGACATGCCAGAACATATAAAAGTACTTGGTGGGACCCACCTGGAGTTTGGATGCAGCTGAAACTCGGTCTGGACGGTCAGCCAGGTGGGACGCACATAATGGGTGGGCTGGATTGTGGATCACATCTCGGTGGGCCCCAATATATAAAAAAATAATTTAAAACAACAGCAGCAGCAGACGCTGCTGCTGCTGACAGAGGACGCAGGCCGCGCCTGCGGCTGCGTGCGGACGATAGAGGCAGACCCACGGCTCCTGCCGTGGGCCCCACCATGATGTATGCGTGTCATCCACGCCGTCCCTCTATTTTGTCAGATCATTTTAAGGCATGAGCCCAAAAATGAGGTAGATCCTAATCTCAAGTGGACCATGTTACAGGAAAACAGTGTTGATTGGGGGCTCACCGTTTTCACGGTTTGATGGCAAATGAATATCACGGTGGGCCCTAGTTTGCGTGACCATGTGAACAGGTTTGATGGAAAATAAATATCACGGTGGGCCTTGGTCTGCGTGACCATGTGAACAGGTTTGATGGAAAATAAATATCACAGTGGGCCCTGGTCCCGTGACCTTATGAATAAGTTGGATTTCAAATAAACATTACAGTGGGCCCCTAGGTCTGTGTGACCTCATCAACAGGTGGATGGAAAATAAATATTATGGTGGGTCCCCCTATTCATGCGACCTCATCAACAGGTGGTTGGAAAATAAATATCATGGTGCCCCCCCCCCCCCCCCCCCCCCATGTGACCTTATCAACAGATTGGATAGGAAAATAAACAATATGGCGGGCCTCACATGAGGCCCACTTGGGTGCATATGGGCTTATGTGTTTAATTAGGCCCATCTTGACGTATTTTTGGGCCCAAGATTGAGGCCCACTTTGATGTATATGAGGCCCATATGATTAGGCCCACCTTGTTATATTTGAGACCCCATGTGTTATGTGACTAATGTGATATATGCAAAGCCCATGGGTTATGGCCCATTGCAATGTACGTAAGGCTCGTTGGTGCGGTCCAATGATACGGCCCACTTGATGAATATAAGGCCCATATGATACGGCCCAATTGATGTACTTAAGGCCCAATCGGGTGCAATTAGGTCCATTGCAATGCGTGATCCCTCCGTGGTGTAGTAGATAATGATTTTATAATAAGTAGTGCCTTGGGAACAATGTTGGTTTGACGTCCACATTGTAAGGATAATGTTGGTTAAATGTCCGCATTGTCACGCTCCCTAAGGCCCATGGATGGGCCCATACTTGTAGTGAGTAGGCCGTCTAGGTCCATATCTGTTATGCACAAGCCCATCACTATATAACATGTTTAGTATATATACATGATTCATGATCATATGTATACTTGGTATGAGGAGTGACTGATCATAGCGTATGCCTTCAGGCAGACTGTTCATGGGCTCCCTGATAGGTGGAGTTGCCTACATGAGCGCATGCCACATGCAGGATGGTTGCATGACTGATAGTGTGATACATGCACTTGCATTCGTGTGATTGTGATATGCCCTACCGACATCAGGGCCATAGCCTCCACAGATATATCGTGGGTGGTTGGTTGGATACCAGAAAATCTTGTTCTAAGCAATTGGGGCGCCATAGATGTCCCTGAGTGAGAGTCCCTGAACCGATGGTACCAGAGGATGACTCCAACGTCGAAACCGAGTGGATATACGAGCGCACGAGGGCCGAATACCAGAAGGCCGCGTCTCCCACTATGTCGTGGTCGGTTGGAAAGGAGTGGTGGCCTTACTCGCCCGAGAGCAGGGGGCATTACTAGGCTGAGTTTGACCAGCTCGGAAATGGGTTCGCTATCGACGTGCCGGATAGGTATTGGCTTACTATTGGCCAGGCGGATAGTGAGGTTTCTTACGCTCACTTGGACTGGGCTGCTTGGGGAGAGACAATGCCATTTCGAGTGTACTGAATCCCGGTGATTATCCAGACTGAGAACCGTACTAATTTGATGCTCTAGTGAGGAGTTGCATTGGTATGAGGATTGGCATGCTTGACTTACATATTGCATCGCATGGCCTTGGTATGGCCAATAGCACTCATATCTTGTATTGCATAGCCTTGGTACGGCTGGTTGCATTTACGTACTCATCAGCATGATTCCGCATTACTCCGGCATTGCATTCTGAGCACGTTCGCACACACTTACACCTCCATCTAAGCTTTCTATAAGCTTATGCACGATTGATGCGTGCAGGTGACGCCACGACGCAGCTGTAGTCTCGCCGCAGTTGGAGCATGTAGCTGAGCTTTTGGAGTTTTGATATTACCACTATCTTGTATTTCCCTTTATACGCACTGTACTCAAAGTTTTTGTTCATAGTGAATTTTGTGATGGTATTCTTGTGGTTATTGTTCGTGGGTTATGCTTGGTTATGCTCATTACGAATCAAATTGATATTAGAAATCCTCCTTGTAGCATCCCAGGATCGAAACCTGGTATATGGGTGCCAGGAGCCGAGAATGGGGTACTACGGAGGCTGTCGGCGCCGGATTCGGCGATCGAGAATCTTGTGAGCCCGGTCTCCGAGTTCGGGGCGTGACAGGATATGACCGTGAAATGCGTTGAAATGACCGTGAATCAACACGGAATATGTGGAATTGACCGTGAAATGCATGGAAACGATCATGAAGTGAAGTGAATTGATAGTGAAATGTGCGAAAATAACCGTGAAGTGAAGGAGGTATGACCGTGAAATGCGTTGAAATGACCGTGAATCAACACGGAATATGCGGGATTGACCGTGAAATGCATGGAAATGATCGTGAAGTGAAGCGAATCGACCGTGAAATGCGCGAAAATGACCGTGAAGTGAAGGGGTATGACCGTGAAATGCGTCGAAATGACCGTGAATCAACACGGAATATGCAGGAATGACCGTGATATGCATGGAAATGATCGTGAAGTGAAGTAAATTGACCGTGAAATGCATCGAAATGACCGTGAAGTGAAGGGGTATGACCGTGAAATGCGTCGAAATGACCGTGAATCAACACGGAATATGCGGGAATGACCGTGAAATGCATGGAAATGATCGTGACGTGAAGCGAATTGACCGTGAAATGCGCGAAAATGACCGTGAAGTGAAGGGGTGTGACCGTGAAATGCGTCAAAATGACCGTGAATCAACACGGAATATGTGGGAATGACCGTGAAATGCATGGAAATGATTGTGAAGTGAAGCGAATTGATTGTGAAATGCGTCGAAATGACCGTGAAGTGAAGGGGTATGACCGTGAAATGCATCAAAATGACCGTGAATCAACACAGAATATGCGGGAATGACCGTGAAATGCATGGAAATGATCGAAATGAAGCGAATTGACCGTGAAATGAGCAAAATGACCGTGAAGTGAAGGGGTATGACCGTGAAATGAAATGGTCAAAATGACCGTGAATCAACACGGAATATGTGGGAATGACCGTGAATGCATAGAAATGATCGTGAAATGAAGCGAATTGACCGTGAATGAAATGCGCGAAATGACCGTGAAGTGAAGGGGTATGCCGTGTGAAATGCGTCGAAATGACCGTGAATCAACACGGATTAACAGGAATGACCGTGATATGCATAGAAATGATCGTGAAGTGAAGCGAATTGACCGTGAAATGCGTCAAAATGACCATGAAGTGAAGGGGTATGATCGTGAAATGCGTCGAAATGACCGTGAATCAACACGAAATATGCGGGAATGACCATGAAATGCTTGGAAATGATCGTGAAGTGAAGCGAATTGATCGTGAAATGCGCGGAAATGACCGTGAAGTGAAGGGGTGTAACCGTGAAATGCGTCGAAATGACCGTGAATCAACACGGAATATGTGGGAATGACCGTGAAATGCATGGAAATGATTGTGAAGTGAAGCGAATTGACTATGAAATGCGTCGAAATGACCGTGAAGTGAAGGGGTATGATCGTGAAATGCGTCAAAATGACCGTGAATCAATATGGAATATGTGGGAATGACAGTGAAATGCATGGAAATGATCGTGAAGTGAAGCGAATTGACCGGGAAATGCGTCGAAATGACCGTGAAGTGAAGGGGTATGACCGTGAAATGCGTCGAAATGACCGTGAATCAACACGGAATATGTGGGAATGACCGTGAAATGCATGGAAATGATCGTGAAATGAAGCTAATTGACCGTGAAATGCGCAAAAATGACCGTGAAGTGAAGGGGTATGATTGTGAAATGCGTCGAAATGATCGTAAATCAACACGGAATATGCGGGATTGACCGTGAAATGCATGGAAATGATTGTGAAGTGAAGCGAAAATGCGTGAAGTGAAGGGGTATGAAGTGAGAATGATGTGAAATGCGTCAAAATGACCGTGAATCAACACGGAATATCTGGGAATGACCGTGATATGCATGGAAATGATCGTGAAGTGAAGCGAATTGACCGTGAAATGCGTCGAAATGACCGTGAAGTGAAGGGGTATGACCGTGAAATGTGTCGAAATGACCGTGAATCAATACGGAATAGGTGGGAATGACCGTGATATGCATGAAAATGACCGTGAAGTGCAGCGATTGGACCGTGAAATGAATGAAATTGACCGCAAACTTATTGAAATTGTCTGCGAAGTGAATGAAATGGATTTTTGACCATCGACTTGATGGAATCTTGGAAAATAACAAGGTTAGTTGGCTAAAGTAGCTTCTCCTACCCCAAAATCATATATGGTACGTCAAGTAACTAATTTTGGTTTAGAAGATATTGTTGTTAAATGAATAAAGAAATAAATGAAAAAAAAAAAGGAAAAAAATTTTATATACTTATATATACGTATTTTTATAAATATGTACTAAAGAAAATTGTAGGTAGAATAAATATCTCCATGTAAAAATAATAAATAAATAAATAAATCATAGACGATCACATACTACAGTTATGGCTACGATTATAATACGTAGCTAAAGGTGAAATACCTTTTTCGATTAATCGAAAGACCTTCGATATATCGAAAATTCTAAGAGTTTTGAGAAAAACTCACTACAGTTCAGGACCATTTTCGATTAATCGAAAGACCTTCGATATATCGAAGTATTTTTTTTTAATTATTTTTTTAAAATTTTTTGCTGTTGTAATCTCACCGCTTTTTGTGGGTCCTATTATGAGGTATGTGTTATATCCAAACCGTCCATATTTTTCGCGAACTCATATTAAGGTTTGAGACGAAAAATAAGACAAATCTAGCTATCAAGTGGACCACACTGTTAAAGGCTATGAATGTTTGAACGTCTACCATTGAAACCCTTTTAGGGTTCACAGAAGTTTTGGATCATTACGAAACTTGTTTTTCCTCTTCATCCTGGTCTTTGTGACCTTATGAATAGATTGGATGGAAAATATATGTTACGGTGGGCCTTACAAAATTTTTAACGGTGAAAATCAATTTTCTGCTGTTCTTTGTGGTGTGGTCCAATTGATCTTTGGGATATATATATATATATATATATATATATATATATATATATATATATATATATATATAGATATATATATATATAGATAATGGTCCGAAATGATCTCGAAATATGGATGAACGTTGTGGATATAATAAATATATAACTGTGGGGCCCATGTAACGTTGATCACTTTTGAACCGTTCCTACAACTCTGAGTTCGAGGAGCGTCAGCGCTCGTCTTCCCGCTCGAAGGAAAAGGCAGGGGCGTTTTCGACCTTTGGCAAGGTGTCCGTACAGCTGGGGCGTATTCTCGCAAGAGGTGGGCTTAGTTTCCTAATTGGGCCGTACACTCGCAAATTTTTCGTACCGGAACCCATGACCTCGTGCTGAAAGCCTTGTGAGTCTACCACCAAGGAAATCTAGTTCGAATCATTCGTTGGTCAAGCATACTATTTTTAATTAATTTTTAAGTGTATGCAGGTTGTCCATCACGCAGAAGTACCACTTATGTAGTTATGCTAAGATGTTTTATTTATTTATTTATTTATTAATTCGCAAATATCATTTTTTTAATGGGAGTGATCTAACCCTGTTTGGGCGACGGGATTAGAAGGGATTAGGTGGGATTGTATTAAAAAAAACATCATTATTACCCATGGCAGGGATTGTCCCCTGAATCCATGGGATTAGATTAATGCTCTGCTTTGTTGGTAATACGGTGGTACATTGAATGGATATACCCACCATCATTTGAAATTACCAAAATAACACACATGTATTATACTATACTGTTCATTTGTTTTGTAACCTCATTTTATAGTATGGGCCGAAAAATGAGGTAGATCCAAAACTTATGTGGCTCCAAAGAAGTTTTCAATGGTAAGTATTCAATCCCGGTTGCCTTCAGTGGTGGGTCCACTTGAGCTTTAGAATTAACTGATTTTTGGTCCATGCTCTAAAATAATCTCAAAAAATGAGTGAACGGTGTGGATATAGCCCACACATCAGGGTGGGACCTACACAACTTGCTAACATTGAGTGAAATTGTCACGGGACCAATGCAATTCCATCCGATCTAATTCCAAGCTTTTCCAAACATGGAGTGGAATTGGCACGGAACCAGATGAATCCAATCCCACCTAATCCCTTCTAATCCCCTTGCCCAAACAGAAGAATATAAAGTTTTGCAGATAAGTTCTTACTTGGGCTTTGTTCTTAATGAGTGGATTTTGATGTGAGAAATGATCCAGTGCTCTTCTAGTTGTTTCTGGACACACGCACAGTCCTATCGATTGATCTAATCCATTCATTAGGTTCAGCACATATTCCATCGGATGCAATCTTAAAATCGCACAGATTGGATGATCTGATCCATCTATATATTGGCCTTCTTTTCCTTTTTTTAATAGCCATCCGATATCCAAGCCTTGGATGGATGGTTAGGATTCTCTGATAAATGTGATTCGGAATCACAAGTAATTCGTTATGGTCCCCAAGATGGTTCAAATTGTTGGTTTGTCATAGTTTTCCATAAATGATCTCAGCCATCCATTTTTGGCCACTGATCGAATGGTTGTAACCGTCAGATCTATGTGCTTTTTACCTAGTTGACTTCGAAATTTGTGCTGGACGTAATGTACAGACCGGACGCGGATTTCCTGGAAAGACTTTCGCAGGAAGTTCCTGCCTGCGATGCTACGTGGGGCCCACAATGACGTTTCCTAAAAATCCACTCCGTCCATCCGTTTTTTCAGATCATTCTAAGATATTATCCCAAAAATCATATGGATTTAAAACTCAAGTGAGCTGCACGAGAGGAAATAGCGGTGATTCAGTCACCACCGTTTAAACATTTTCAAGGCCACAAAAGTTTAGTATAAGGTAAATAGGTTTATGTTTTCACTTCATCCAAGTCGGAAACTTATAAACAATTTGGATGGCATATAAACATTAAGATGGAGCCGAGGAAGGTTATAACGGTGGAAAACACTTTCTCTACGGAGGATTTTTCAGAAAAGTCATTGTGGGCCCCACGTTGCTTCTCAGTACAGGAACTTCATACGAAATCCGCGTCCGGACAGACCAAGTCTTTGAACTGTCCAACTGTCTCGATGCAACCAAGAGCAATAGAATATTTCACTTTTTAAATTCAATTTTAAATATTTCATGAATAGCCATCTGTCAACATGAATGGTCCACATGAGTATTAAATTCATACAGGTGGGGCTCAAATGTCAATGATACAGACCGTTGATCTGATGGCCCATCGCACTAAAATCCTACATTGGAAGATCTAAACTTTCCTGTCTCACAATCTCTTTGCAGGCAACGGATTAGAATCTTAAGATAACTACCCTTTGAAACTATCATTCAATAGGATCCTTACTCTTGCTCGGGTGGTATAGTCGCGGTAAAGGGTTCGAGTATCCATAGATGGTGAAATTCTACGAGCGTGAGTGTGGGGTGTGTGTATATAAAAAAAAAAAAAAAAAAAAAAAAAAAACAGAATGGTTTAAAAAGATTAAAAAAAAAAAAACTATCATTCAATAATATGATATTGGAGTGCAGAATAACACAAGCTTCTTCCAAGCTTGTGGCGGTCCATTTCTTATCGCTTAGGGTCAGTTTGGGCAGTGGGATTAGAAGGGATTAGGTGGTATGGGATTTAAAAAACACAATTATTAAGCATGGCTGGGATTGTCCCCTATTGCCGTGGGATAAAATTAATGCCATACTTTGTTGATAATACGGTGGTACATTGAATGGATATACCCACCATCATTTGAAATTACTGAGAATAACACACATGTGTTATATCTAAACCGTTCATTTGTTTTGTAACCTCATTTTATGGCATGGGCCTAAAAATGAGGTAGATCCAAAACTTATGTAGCCCCAAAGAAGTTTTCAACGGTAAGTATTCAATCCCTGTTGCTTTCTATGGTGGGGTCCACTTGAGCTTTAGATTTACTTAATTTTTTTGGCCCATGCTCTAAAATAATCTTGATAAATGGGTGGTAGGTGTGGATATAGCCCACACATCATGGTGGGACCTACACAACTTCCCAAACATTGAGTGAAATTGGCACGAGACCCAATGCAATTTAATTTAATGTAATTCCACGCTTTTCCATTCTTACCAAACATGGAGTGGAATTGGCACAGGACCAGATGAATCCTATCCCACCTAATCCCTTCTAATCCTTCCGCCCAAACTGACCCTTAGGGAATCTTTTTATTACGACAAATATCATGATATTAGGTGCAGCCAAACGTTCCCTAAGCTAATATCATTTTATTCAAATGTATTCAAATGAGTATTGGTTTCGTAGATGTAGACGAATGCAAATGTCAACTAATGTTCGTCTGAGGAAGGTCCACCTAGACAAACTAGATCGAATTAATTCATCCTAGGGAAGGTGCACCTGGCCCAGTTTGCTCCTGATCAGATGGCCATGCTCGTCAGCTTAGCTACATATCTGCCGTCCACCTTGCACGTTTGGACTAATTAAAACCTGTTCATCTCAGGGCGGTGGAACTGCATTAATAAAATGGCTTTGGAGGATTGCCAAGTAGCCTATAGTGTATTTAGTAAACAATGTGGACCTACTATGACGTATGTGTTTTATCCGTGCTGTCTGTCCATTTTAGCAGCTCATTTTAGGGCATGGCCCAAAATTGAAGCATATCCCAATGTCAAGTAGAACACATCATATAAAATAATTGAATAATGACATCCACCATCGAAACCTTCTTAGGGCCCACTGTGATGTTTATTTGTGATCCAAACTGGCTATAAGGTCACATAGATATGGATGAAGGGAAAACACAAATATTAGTTTGATCCAAAACTTTTGTGTCCTTAGGAAATTGTCAAAGGTATGCATTCAATTCCTACCTTTTCTTGTGGTGGGTCTACTTGAACTTTGGATATGCTTCAATTTTGAGCTCAAGCTAAAAATGAGTTGGAAAAAATGGATGGGCAGCATAGATAAGACACATACACGATAGTAGGCCCTACCTAATAAGCATCCAGTTTGCCCTGTATACCGTAGACCGGATAGGGATTGTTTAATGCTTACAAGCATGACATGATGAGATTTGGACAGTCTTGTCCTTGCTTGGACTAAGCTTCATTTACCTCTGGCATGATGGAATTTAATTATACTGTATGCTGTTGTTAGAGATGGAGTCAAGTAGCAGGCATTGTCTGACCCCATGTTTAACAGAGGCCAGCTATCCAACTATATCTTGCCACATCAAGAGTGGAGGGTACTGGGTACATGTTGTAAAAAATAGAGCCATGCAATGTATATTTGAAAGTAGATCCATTTTGTACTCAACGGGATCCATCTCGTCCGGTCATTCAATCAAATCCTACTACATCAAACTCAATATAAGCAAAGTAGTACCCAATCCATGCTCCTATCTATAGGGTCATTCACATCTCTGCCATGGATGTTTCATGTGGAATGTGATTTCTGTTGTATTTGATTTTTTAAATCGAGTTAGATACAGGGTCTGTCGATGCCCTTGACAACCTATTTGATATTACATTCAATGACATTGAACGGTTCTTGATCCCATCGGTGTTTTCTGAATTTTCTTCGATTGGTCACTGGACAAACTGGGCACTTTTTCGATACCATCGATGAGTGTTCGATACCATCAAGAATTTCTGAAAAATCATGTTTTGTTTCTAAATAATAGAGGTGTTAGTTCGATGTCATCGACAAATGTTTGATACCATTGAAGGATTAGTTTTGATGCCATATATGAGTCTTCGATGACATCGACAGATTTTGCACGGATTTTATGTAAAACTGCGAATTTGTGGGATTTGTTTCTGATTTTTTTTTTTTTAGATTCTTTCCAAGGCTATATATATGGGTGTAAACAGGATTTGGAGGTATTCTAAGGGTTTCTAAATAGTCCTAGGGTTTCAAAGGGGTATAGCAATGGTGAGATTCGAGGTTGTTCAAATTGGGTAAGCATTCTCTCTTTGTAATTTCTACTTTTATAGTGATTATCTGACACTTTGTGCTATGATTTTTTCCCGAAAGGATTTTTCCACGTTAAAATCCGTGTTCTCTTTGTCTTTGCTTGGTGCTTTTGGATTGCTATCCTAGATTCATCTATGTGCTTCCGCGATTCTCCCAACAATTTCCACCTATGGTTGTCCATCCTTCTCAAGAAGGGTTATTGTCGGCGGAAATTGGGAATGGAAATCCTATTTCTTTGTTTTTCATTATAATTTACTATTGAGAATCGTGACCCCCACTGTATTGCATTCGACTCCAACACCCTCTGACGCACAAATCCTGCCCCAAGTAGTGATTGGGATTCCTAAAAATCTGAATCTCATTAATCCAAACGGTTCCTTATAGGTGCAAATGAACTAGGCGGGCCAAGTATAGGTTGTTTTGAGTAGGGGTGTACATGAACCGAGCTAGCTCGACTCGACTTGAAAAAGCTCATTTTGACTTGGTTTGAAGCTGAGTTCGAGCCTAGTCGAGCTGATTTTTTGAGCTCAAAAATGAGTTTGAGTTGGCCCAGCTCGACTCAACTCGGATCGAATCCAGCTTGAATTGAACTCGAATCGAACCAGTTTGGTGACTCGATTGCTTTGCTATTGATGTTGCTCACCAAGCATTTGATGAAATGACTCAATGAAGTGTGGCCGGTGGCAAGGAAGGTATGTACATGAAACAAATACCCTTTTTTTCTTGGTTTTTATGTTGCTTAGAAGGTGTTTGATAAAATACCTGTAAAATCATTGCTTCTGTTTTACATACAGTGGGATTTTGAAGTTGCAGTCCAGGTGTTTGTAAAAATCCTCAATGGCGAACTCTGCTTGATCTTGGCTCGAACTCGGCATGAGCTGCTGACCAAACTAAGCTGAGCTAGCCGGTTAGGCTTGAGGACCTAGCCGAGCCGAGTTCGAGCTGAGGTCAGCTAGTGGCCGAGCTGAGTCGAGTTGAGGCCAGTTCGACTCGATGTGCACCCCTAGTTTTGAGCTCCAAGTCAATATCATAGAGTTGGCCCATGTTATCAAACACGTAACTGTTGGGCCCACCGATGACTGCGACTGAGCTTATCATAACCGCAACTTGAAGGCCGAGCTCTTCATGATATATTTAACTTTGTTGGGCTCGGGTATTTGGCCCAAGGGTCGAACCTAGTTCAACATCTGGTGGGCTTGGATGGGCCTGGGTTCACCCGCAATATTCAGACAGATATAGGAGCTTTAATGGTCTCAGCTGCACTCAGTGGAGGGCTCGTGCAGATAAAATATTTATAATTTTCAGTTCTGATTCATAAGGATAATGATTTGTGGGACTTTGCTTTTAAGAATAATAGGGAAACTAAATCTATGGTAGATTCCAGTTGAATACGATTCGCTTGGGATGGATGGTGGAACGGCTTCTAACGGCTACTTTCATGGAATTAGCATTTGATTCTTTGTCAGCCAAGATTTAAATTAGGGATATTTCACAAATGCCACTCGTTTATTGGCTTAATTGGAAAAACAAAAAAAAAAGAAGAAATCTAACGATGTCACCACCTCATTTTAATAAGTTAATTTATTTTACCATTTTTTGTGAGATCAAAGCAAGCAATGATCATTAGTTTATTTCTAAAAATGACAAAAATACTGTCAAGACTTAATAATACCTTTGCATATATCAATCGAAGGATAGGTCCAGAGCGCTGTCTATCATTTTAAAGTTTTGATTCCTGTCTTCCTACCTTTGAATAATCAAAATCACTGTCCACAGTCTTGAAATGGTTCAGATCACTGTTACTGTCCACGTACTTTTAAATGGTACAGATAACTGTCATATACTTTTGAATGATGCAAATCGCTAATTACCTAGTGTTGAATCCTGTAAATAGTCATCTACCATTTTGGAAGGGTCAGGATCGCTGCCTGCAAACATTTGAACGGTCCAGATTAGTGTCCATAGTTAACTTCCTAAGGATGTTTTCATCATTTTTACAACTAACCCTAACCCACCTGTAGTACTTACTTGAATTTGACAGAAATTGATAAAATAAATACACCCTGGGTGGGGGATATCTAAAAAAACAAAGGAATTTGAATGGTTCTAAGTAAAACAATTGGTCGAGCATTTCATAAAAATCCTTTATATATATATATATATATATACAAACAAAGGAATTTGAATGGTTCTAAGTAAAACAATTGGTCGAGCATTTCATAAAAAAATCCTTTATATATTATATATATATATATATATATATATATATATATATATATTATAATATATATATATAATACTACTCTGCACACCGGTTTGCACCTAAATGGTGTAAATTTTTTTGAGAACTCATCATACATGATGTGACTCCAAAATCTGAACGGTCCACGTGAAGCAGCACCTCATGAAACTCTCCGGGCCCTTTTTACTTTGATCAAAAACTTTGGTGGGCCATAAAAAGTGAAAACAGTTTCCTCCTTTGATTTGCATTTCTCTTTGCTATGGCCCACCATAATTTTACATCAGGGTGAAAATTCATCCCTTGGGGTGTGTGTGTGTGTATGAGAGAGAGAGGGAGAGAGTATATATTACTTATGAAGTTAAATGACCTGAGTTCAATCTTAGCCCAAAAATTGTTCATGCTTTACATGTCACGCCCTAGCCCTTCCCATAGGCCTCATTAAAAGGTCCAAGCACAAACGAAGGTCGGATGGCCTGCCAAGCCCATTGCCACCCTACATGTGATAGATTTAGTGATTACAGTTAATTAAAATAAAATCTGATAGTTATGGTGGGCTTTATGTAGCTTCTGACCATAAGAACTCCGTGTGGGCCAGGGCATGGAACTTGCATTGGTTGGAGATATCCCCAATGACTCAACATGGAGGAATTTGATTACGCTAAGTGCTGCTGCTGAGAGGGCTAGGCAAAGGAGAGCGGGTTAGGTGAGACCCGGCTGTTGAGAAAAGTCTTAAATTTAAGGTTTTGAGGTCGTTCGACCGGTCGTGGGAAGCTTCGACTGGTCGTAGGAGACGCTCGACCGGTCGTAGGTTCGAGCCCTTGTACGACTCAAAGTCCAGCAAGTTTTTGCTGTTTTTTACTGTAGCCAGGACTGGTCGAATGTCAGCTACAACTGGTCGAAGGTGGGCTACGACCAGTCGAAGACTTGCTACGACTAGTCGAAGGTTACGCAGTTTGTTCCGCGATTTTGCGCGAAACTGCGGATTTGAGTCCTTTCGCAACTGGGATGCGGAAGGGAAGTTTCCTAAACTATAAATAGGTATTCCTAGGGTTTTCTAGGAAGTTGTGATGAATGCTAAGGCTTTCTAAAGGGTTCCAGGGTTCTAAAGGGTGTAGCAAGGGTCAGATTCGAGCTTGTTCGAATCGGGTAAGTCCTTCTCTTTGTAATTGATGCTTTCATAGTGGTGATCTGTCGCTTTGTGCCGTGGTTTTTTCCCGCAAGGTTTTCCACGTTAAATCTGTGTGTTCTCTTTTCTTGTGTGTGCTTGGTGCCATTGGATTACCATCCTAGATCTAGATCTGTGTGATTCCGCAGGCCAAAAATCCCAACAAGTGGTATCAGAGAAATCGGTTGGGACACAGATCTGAATCTGAGGGATTAGTAATAATGGCGAGCGCCAGGTATGATATTGAGAAGTATTCAGGGAAAAATAATTTTGAGTTATGGAAGATCAAGATGATGAGTTCCTTAATCAAGCAAGGCGAAGATGGTGCTCTTGAGGAGCGGAAGTCCACCATGAAAGATGATGATTGGAATACTCTTGATAAGAAAGCCTTATCATCGATCCGTTTATGTCTCACGGATGAGGTTCTCTACAACGTCATGAGGAGAGAAAACTGCGGCTAATTTATGGGCGAAGTTGGAGGATGTTTATGCGAAGAAATCCTCTGAAAATCGTCTGCACTTGAAGCGGCAGTGGTATAACTTCAAGATGGCAGAGGGTGGAGATCTGGAGGCTCACATCAGCAATTTTAATAAATTGGTTTGCAAATTGCTTGATATGGATGAAGTGATGAAAGATGAAGAACAAGCATGTATGTTGCTGAATTCTCTCCCGGCGTCCTATGAGTCATTCAAGGACACTATGTGCAGCATGAATAAAACTCTGAGTGTCGACACTGTTATCTCAGCCCTTCAAGGGAAGGCTATGAGACAGCTAGACAGCAACATAGGGACATCTTCTGATGCACTGTTTACAGTGGGTAGGAATTCTGAACACGGTACAGGTTCTTCAAGTTCTAGATCCAAATCCAAGGGCAAGGGCAAAAGAAAGGTAAAGTGCTGGAATTGTGGGAAGGAAGGACATGTGAAAAGGGATTGTGAAAATCCTAAATCTAAGAGGGAAGATTCTGAGGCTTCATGCAGGGAGGTTAACACTGCCACGTCAGATGAATCGAGTGGATGTGATGGTGATGTTTTGTCTGTGTCTTCGCTCAGACGGTCATACGATAATCGTAAGGACGAGTGGATGCTAGACACAGGGGCATCTTTTCACATGACTCCTCATCGGAGTTGGTTCACCAGCTATAGGGAGTACAATGGTGGACAGGTATTTATGGGCAATGACATTGCCTGTAATGTTGTGGCTATTGGTACGGTACGCATCAGGATGTTTGATGGGGTGGAGCGTACCTTGGCTGATGTCAGGCAAGTTCCTGATTTGAAACAGAATCTGATTTCTCTTGGTGTGCTTGAGGCAAAGGGATGCAAGTACACAGGTATTGATGGTGCTCTTAAGGTATCCAAGGGGGCACGGGTAGTCATGAAAGCGCAACGACTCGATCATGTTTACAGGTTGATCGGGAGCACTTCAAAAGGTGGAGCGACAGTGGATGCAGCGAATTTCACCTCTGCACGTGTGTGGTATGATGGGCATGACCACATGAGCGGGCAGGACAGGAAGGCTGAGACGTGCGGACAGGGATACAGAGCAGGTGGAGCAGCCACCTGTGAGAAGAACCACATGGCATGATTGCAGGATATCGGCAAGGTACATGGACGACTCCAATATTGCAGGGGATTCATCTTCTATTCTGATGGCTCTAGGTGAGCCTGGTGCTGAGAAGTGGAAGGTGACTATGGGCGATGTGATGGATTCGTTGTACTAGACCGACATATGGGAGCTGATGGAGCTTCCAGTGGGCCGGTGAGCAGTTGGATGCAGGTGGATCTTCAGAAGGATACGACATAGATACAGGGCGAGGTTGGTAGCGAAGGGTTATGCTCAGAGAGAAGGGATCGGCTTCTCAGAGATATTCGTGCTGACGGTATAGTAGGTATCTATCAGATCCGTGATTGGCGCTGGTTGGCCAATGTGATCTTGAGCTATGATGTGAAGCAGAGATAAGAGAAGAGGTCAAGGAGCTACACGGTTGAAGATTGAAGACTTGGTGGAGATTGTTGAGAAAAGTCTTAAATCTAAGGTTTTGAGGTCGTTCGACCGGTCGTGGGAAGCTTCGACTGGTCGTAGGAGACGCTCGACCGGTCGTAGGTTCGAGCCCTTGTACGACTCAAAGTCCAGCAAGTTTTTGCTGTTTTTTACTGTAGCCAGGACTGGTCGAATGTCAGCTACGACTGGTCGAAGGTGGGTTACGACCAGTCGAAGACTCGCTACGACTAGTCGAAGGTTACGCAGTTTGTTCCGCGATTTTGCGCGAAACTGCGGATTTGAGTCCTTTCGCAACTGAGATGCGGAAGGGAAGTTTCCTAAACTATAAATAGGTATTCCTAGAATTTTTCTAGGAAGTTGTGATGAATGCTAAGGCTTTCTAAAAGGGTTACAGGGTTTCTAAAGGGTGTAGCAAGGGTCAGATTCGAGCTTGTTCGAATCGGGTAAGTCCTTTCTCTTTGTAATTGATGCTTTCATAGTGGTGATCTGTCGCTTTGTGCCGTGGTTTTTTTCCGCAAGGGTTTTCCACGTTAAATCTGTGTGTTCTCTTTTCTTGTGTGTGCTTGGTGCCATTGGATTACCATCCTAGATCTAGATCTGTGTGATTCCGCAGGCCAAAAATCCCAACACCGGCCTCACCCAAGTGGTGTGTCCCTTACCGTGGGGTTATTGTGGGGCCCACCTTGATGCATGTATTATGTATCGATGCCATCCATTCATTTTTCCAGATAAATTTAGGTCATTATCTAAAAATAAAATAAAAAATGAAGCATATTCAGTTATTAGGTGGACCATATCATAAGAAACAGTGGTGATTGGCCGTCCCACCATTAAAAACTTTTTAGGGTGTGCATTAATGTTTCTGTAGTGTTCATTAACCATCCAATCTATTGATAAGGTGACGTAAGCCTAGATGAAGGGAAAAAACAAACATTAGCTTGATCCAAAACTTTTGTAGCCCATTAATAGTCAATTAACATTGTTTCCTGTGATATGGTCCACCTGATAATTGGGTTTGTTTCATTTTTTGGATAATGTCATAAAATGATCTCGAAAAATGGATGGATGATGTGGATATATAATATATAC
The DNA here is from genome assembly GCA_021015155.1 of Magnolia officinalis. Classification (NCBI taxonomy): domain Eukaryota; kingdom Viridiplantae; phylum Streptophyta; class Magnoliopsida; order Magnoliales; family Magnoliaceae; genus Magnolia; species Magnolia officinalis. Next base: position 30,573 of record JAJHSJ010001196.1, on the reverse strand, counting down.
ATCAAGGTGGGCCCAATAGTAAACCCATGATAAGAGCCACGCCATCTTGGGTGAGGCCAGGATCTCACCTGATCTGCTCTTAGGCAAAGCATGTTTGAAAGTTGTTCAGTCTATTTTGATCTTCAAGAAGAGGCATTTGTAACCCAATACCTAGCATGTGCGGCATGAGATTGGGGATACGAACCTTCCATGGAGTAAATCCTTTTGCGACTCATCCTTGGATTGAAAATGACATCGAATGGATGGTTACAATAATAATAATAATAATAATAATAATAATTTCTTTAAATTGTGACCATTAGAAATTTCATTTCTGACGTACCTTTCAAGGTGTTGGGGACACAACAAGCCCTAACACAACTTTTTTCGGTGCAGAAGTAACCTTAGACGGAATCACACAACGCAATAGGGAAAGAAAAATTTAAGCATCCATAGAGAATTCACGATTTTTACAAGGAAAAATCCGTACTAAAAATTTTTTTTTTTTAAAAAAGCCAGGACACCAAGTGATAATAAAAGAGTTATCAGAGATGGAACAATTTACAAATGTGAAAACCTTAGTTTTCTCCATCTCAAACGGCTTTACTCATAAGCTTTCTCAATCTCATCAACCCCAATCTTGTATAAGCTCGGTTTATATAACCCCCGTACAAAATTAGAAATAAAATCATGAACTTAAGTATTCTGCTCGGTCGCACCTTCGGTTGACCGAAACATCAACAAAGTCTCTTAGTCAATCGAAACAGATCTCGATCGCCGGGAACATCACAAAGTGTTTCGGATGACCTAAGAATTACTTGGTTGACTGAACAACACTACACCAAATTAAAGGCACTCTATCAACAATCTCCACCATGGCTTTAATCATCCAGCTCCACTGTTTTAGGTTGCTATATATCATCATCTTTACTCTACTTCATAGTAGCACTATCATCGTTGCTTCTTGTGTATACTCTATCTTCATTCATTCTGTACCAAGACCAGAGAATTTGAGTAAAATCTGAACTTCTTTGCAAGAACAACCTTTATAAGCATGTTCGTTGGATTTTCACTGATGTGAATCTTCTTAAGAGTAACACCACATTCCTTTAACATCTTCCGAATAAAATAGTGACGAACATTAATGTGGTTAGTTTGTGAATGGTACATCAATTTCTTCGACAAATTGATCGCGCTTTTGCTGTCAGAATGCAAGGCAAGACTTCCTGTTAAAGCCCCAACGCATTCATCATTCCTTTTAACCAATCAACCTCCTCGAATGCTTCCGTCATTGACATATATTCCACTTTAGTTGTGAAAAGAACAACCATATATTGAAGCTTTAATATTTAACTAATCGCTCCACCCGCTAACATAAATGAGTAATTGGAAGTCGATCTTTTATTTTTCATATTTTCGGCATAATCCACATCAATAAAGCCTATAAGTCACTCCTCAGATTTTTGAAATGTCAATATGTATTCCCTTGTACCTCGTATGTAACGAAGTAACAATTTCATTGCCTTTCAGTGTTGTTTGCAAGAGTTGACATGTATCTGCTCACAACACCCAGTATATGTGAAATATCCGGTCTAGTGCAAACCATGGTATTTGTGAAATTGTCAATTGTGCTCAATAGGGCACATGAGACATATACTGCTTTTCTTCATTTGACGTATGACATTTTTCTAAAGAAAATCGAAAGTGAGCAGTGTGGGTTGTGCTAACAAGTTTAGCCTTTTCAAGTTTGAAGTTAACCAAGACATTCTCAAGATAGTCTTCCTGAGACAACCAAAGCCTGCTCCTTTCCTTGTATCTGTGAAAGTCGATGCCGAGAATCCTTTTTGCTGCCTCCAGATATTTCATCTCGAATGTATGGAATAATCGAGCCTTCTATATGTTAATTTTAAACATACTATGGCTGGTGATAAGCATATCATCAACATACAATACTAGAGAATAAATTTCCCATCACTCAATGATCTGAAATAGATACAATGATCGAACTCACATTGGATAAACTACTATCTCAATATGAAAAAATCAAACTTTTTATACCACTGCTTAGGCGACGGTTTCAGGTTATACAATGACCTCTTTAACTTGTGAACTTTATTCTCTACTCTTTGCACCTCGAACCCTTAAGGTACTTTATGTTGATCTGTTATTCTAATTCCTTATGTAGAAATACAGTCTTCACATCTAACTGTTCCAATTCAAGATTGTAGAGTATAACTAACACTAATACAAATATGATAAATACTTGTTTGACCACATGTGCGGATATCTCATTGAAGTCGACATATTCTTTCTAAGCATAGCTCTTCGTTACTAGTCCGGCCTTATTCCTATCCAGTTTCTTACGGGAAATCCTCTTGCACTCGATCGCTTTCCTTCCGACGAGTAGCTCCACTAGCTCCCACGTTTCGTTCGTGTATAGAAAGTTCATCTCATTATGTATCGTTGTCATTCACTTCTTAGCATTTATATCATCTAATGTGTAACGCCCTGAATTTTGAGGGTCGAGGAAAACTCGACTCCCGAGATTCTGAATATCACTTATGTCCTGTGGAAGATAATATTCTAATTTCTTTCACGTTGATTAATTAAGCATGCATGGAATTATACTAAACAACGTATTATACTCCAGATTCAATGTAATTAAGCATTAGCGTAAATAAAAAACATAAACATGTAACATAAAGTTCCTTCCAAAATACATGTCTGCGGCTGGGTTTAACATATACGTGTACAATTCTAAAAAGAATAACAAAATGTGGTAATGTAATGTCCGTCTAAGCCCAGAAGCCCGGTGTTTCCTATCCAACAACACGTGGCCTACATTGGCCCGCCCGGGAGCGAAAAGTAGAATTCATCCCTCTTGTCTAAGAAGTCTTGATCCAGTACCTTGGCATCATCGGTACCTGCATATATAATAGCGTCTGGTTGATGTTTTAAAATAACGTCCCAGAGTGGGAGTGAGTGATCAACTCAGTGGTTTTATAAAGCAAAAGTTACGTGTGTTATCAAGTCAATCAATGCAGTAATGATAAGGCATCAATAATTAAGCATTTCCTAGTTACTCTTTTTAATGCGGGGATGGGGTTTATGAAATGATGCATGCCCTCACCATCAACACTCCCTCAACACGCGACTCCGACCACCTGTTTCGCACATGTTAACACTTCTTCAAACGTGCGACTCCAACGCCTTTACCGCCACATTCTAACTAATGCAATGCGATGCATGAATATGTTAGCTGAGCGATTTATTATGCCCATTTATCCAGTAATTTGGGGAAGCTAGGATACCTTCCTTTTTAAATATCGATCCAAATCGAATCACTAGGCATCGGACAACCGCAACTGTCTTACTCCTGTGTTCTTGATTCATATAGGTTCATCACTCCTAGATAAAAGCATACGATAGGCAACTTGTAAGAAATGGTGCTCGCGGTCACTACGGGGAGGCTCGTCACCCCAGCGTAGGCCGACAGCATGAACACGGTATCCCATACCACCATGCCTGACTCACGAGTCTTGAAGATCAGGGTACCATGGTTAAAGGTGGATTCTTACAATGGTGAGAGGGGTACCTTAGATTCAAACAATCGCATTCATACATAGTGGACATACAATAAGTCAACCGGTTCTTTAGGTAAGTTCGATTGGGATGGGCGTACGCCAACTTAACCGGCATGGAACACCTAAGTGCCCCTCATGGCCTAGCCACTGCCGTTAGTCAACACCCGACACGTATCTTTCGAATTAACCTTAGGTGGCCAACCCAATCCGGCCACCCAAGAATGGAAGTTTACCGGTTACCTGATAGATTTCTCATTTAAGCATTTCATCAAACATTTGGACGCCATCCATTACAGCATGCAACGATAGAGAAATAAGCATGCTTATGTCAATAAGAAATCCTACACTAGCAATCTAGCAAACTTAAATCATCAACTAAAGTGAAAGCGATAGATTTCTCATTAAGGCATTTCATCAAACACCTAGACTACGTCAACTATAACTTGCAATTCACCAATTCATTACATAGAGGGACAAGCATGCTTACAATAACATGACAAAGACAACAATACATCCTACATTAGCAATCATAGCATACATAAATCATTAGCTATAGTGAAAGCATTGATAAACCGTAACCTAAGCATTTATAGTCCGCACCTTTCAGAAGCACACCTTACTCGGACTCGTTCCTAGGAATACGTCTCCAAGGAAGGATTGTTGGCCACTTAAACGAGTACACAGTTTAATTAAGTTGGAGAAAGCTATTTGGAGACCTACATCTCTATAGAAATTCGTATGCCTTACCCTAGGTCGTAGTCGGAGGAGTCTCGGTAGTGGAAATGGTGGTGGTTAGGTTCGTAGATCGGTGGGAGAGAACTTCCCCTCGTGGCAAGCACAACTCCAACTCTCTTCTTCTTTACCCTTTTCTTTTCTTTTCTTTCTCTCCTTAGGTTTCTCCCCAAATTCGTATTTGGGGAGAATGGGGTGAATTGGGGGCTATTTATAGCCCGAGGTGGTGTACAAATGGCCCCAGGGCCACCTCATATGTTATTTCTACCCTATGGGCTGTTGTTTCTGACTAACGAGGCTCTCAGGAGGGCCCACAACTCATCTATGTCATGGGGTAGGTTCCCTGATAATGGATCAACACTCGTACCCAGTTTCGGTGTGATCGAATAAGCAAATAAGGTGTGGGATGCCTGTGTCAGACCAATGGTCATACGTGTTCAATCAGGGCTACGGTTATACGGACGTGTGCAGGGAAATTTCAATTCTCTATGTGTGAAATCTGGTCATGAACCAACGGTCCGAAATTCTCAACTTAACGTACGAGCGGACGACCCAATTCACTTAAGTTTCAATTCATTTTCTTAGGATATTTGCATTTCTCACACTCTTCACTCACGGCCTAAGTTGGGCATTTCTGGACACTATCAGGGCTTGGTTCCCGCGATGGTTGTCAAGCCCAATTGGACGGTCTTCGTCCTATAATTTCAAGGTCATTGGACCCCCGACGTGCAGTGTAGGTCCCTTAGGGAGTTTCAGTGTACTCCCGAGAGCGACAGACCCTTAGTTCCAACTTAGTAAAAAAGGTATACTTTTTCGCCCTTTGTTCTAACTTATCCCTCTTAACTGACGATACATGAGAGCAAGTGTCGCAACCAAATATCCGCAACATCGAGTAATGAACTTTCTAATCACTACATACTTCATATAGAATTTTACAATCAATTAGCGTAGACGGATATTGATTCACTAAATTGCAAGCCGTGTTAACGGCCTCAGCCCATATCTCCTTATCTAATCCACCATTACTCAACATACTTTAGAGTCTTGCAATTTAGTGATTGTGGACCCACTCATAAGGTAGTTGTGACTTGTATATGGAGTCATGCCATCGCTGTCCATTGATTCCAAAGGGGTGGCCCACTCAATGTGCCAACTTGATTACATTTTTGCCTAATGTAGGGCTTATTGTGTGGAGGGTGGGGATGTCCTACACATGTCATTTTCATGAAAAGGATGGTTTTCTGCCTCACTCCACGACCATGATTCTCACTTTCGCATTTCTCAACTACTTTTCTTTCATGCCATGGGAATGTAGGAAATAAAAAATGTATAAATAATTTCATAAATTTTCATCATGTACATTATTTTCAAAGCTATTCCAAGAAACTAATGTATGTTTTTTTTTTTTCTACAGAATAAGTGATTGTAAGTGTTTTATTTATTTTTATTTTTGTAAGTAATGGTTTCTTTGCAGTACTAAAGACTAATATTGATTCAGTGAAAGGCCGAGCTACCAAGTTATATTTTTCTGCATTATTAATTTATGTTTGACACTTACAATTTGTTATGTATTAATTTATTATTATTTGTATTGGATATTTGTTTATTTGTCGTGTAATGTTATTGGTTAACAATATTAACTATATTGTATATTGTATATTTTTTATTTTTATATATGATTTTTTATATTAATTGGTATGTTAATAGGTTAAGAAACAAGCACGTGAAGAATGATTAAAATCACTAAGACATGAGATATTGGAGGATAATTGATAAAAACAGGTAAAATAATTAAATATTATTTTATTTGTTTTTAATTTAAACTTTTTATTATGTATATTTGTTTGCAATTTCAATTGAACATTTCTCTATAATACATTTGACAAGCTCATCTTAAGGCTTTATACTAAAAATATGACAGATCTAACTAGGGACCACACTGCAAAAAGCAGTAGGGGATTGAACGTCTACCATTGAAACCCTTTTAGGGTCACGTAAGTTTTAAATCAATATGAAATATATTTTTCCTCTTCATCTGGGTCTTTCTGAACTTATGAACAGATGGAAAATAAACGTTATAGTGGCCCTATGAAATTTTTAACGGTGAAAATCATTATCCCGCTGCTATTTGTGGTGTGGTCCAGTTGATCTTTGGATATGATTTTTTTTTTTTTTTTGGATAATGCTCAAAAATTATCTCGAAAAATGGATGAAGGGTGTGGATATAATAAATACATCACTGTGGTCCCATGTAACTTTGATCTCATTTGAACCGTTGCCAACATTAACTTTGATGTGATCTCATTATTAACTTTGATCTCATTTGAGCATTATTACGTGATCTCATTATTAACTTTGATCTCATTTGAGCATTATTACGTGATCTCATTATTAACTTTGATCTCGAAAAATGGATGAAGGGTAGATATTAACTTTGACCGTCAAACATTAATATCTACCTACATCTCGGACCGTTCAAAAGATGGGACACACCATAAATCTGTATACACGATCCAATCCATTCAAAAGATGCTACAAACCAGATAAATGAGCAACAGAGAATCACTCAAAAACTCAAGTGAGCTGCATCAACTGATTTTACAGGTTCCTAGTATAATTTTACATGGTATGGCCACCTAAGTTTTGGATTGTCCTCCGTTTTGGAATACAATGAGAACATGAGGGGATACAAATGATGGACGGAGTGGATATCATTAACACATCACGGTGGACCCCACACACAGTTGTAGAGGAACTAGCTTCAGTGACTCTCCGTCATCCCAACTCGCCTCACGCTAATCTTCATGCCACACAAAGTTTGGCCCACATGCAGAGATAGTCTGATGATCGGGACCGTCCACACACACACACACACACACACACATATATATATATATATATATATATATATATATATATATATATATATATATATATATATAGAAGTGTGTGTGAGAGATTAAATTCATTTATCAAACTGACCGCAAACTCCCATAATCAGCTCATTTCAAAAACTCAAGCAGGTCACACCACATAAATTCAGAGGTTTTAGAAATCAGCTCATTTCATGGCGGCCCACCGACTCGAGCCATAACCAAGTCATGGACGGAGGGCGCAGCTGATGGCTAGGATGGATGACATAAATACAAGACGGTGGACCCCACATTCCATTAGGAATTTTCTATAGATGGTTCCGTTTGATGTGGTCCACCTAAGTCACGGGTGATACCGTATTTGTGATCCAAGTCTAACGTAGGGGGCGCATCGAATGGACGAGTTGGATGGCATTCATACATTAAGATGGCCCCCGCACATCTGGAACATGTCGGGCCCACCTACAGCTCATCACTCAAAAAGCAAACACTAACCTGTGTTATGAACAGATGCCTTAAATATGTCTGTTGGTTTGTCGATGACATCGACAGGGTTTCAATGACATCGACAGATGTCTTAAATCGGTCTGTTGGTCTGTCGATGATATCGACAGGGTTTTGATGACATCGAAGACAGTTGTCGATGACATCGAAGGTTGCTCGATATCATCGATAATTGTCGAATTTTTCACCTTGGTCGCTAGACAGTTTTGGTCCGTTTTTGATGACATCAATGGTCCTTTGATGACATCGAAGATTTTAAACAGATTTTCTAGGGAAACGCAGATTTTGCGTTTTTTGTTTCCTATTCCGATTCAACTTCTTTCTAAACTTATATAAAGGGGTGTACACGGGATTGAGAGGTAATTTTAAGGCTTTTTAAAGGAGTTCCAAGGGTTCCTAAAAGGATTTTAGGGTTTCTAAAGGGTGTAGCAAGGGTGAGATTCGAGGTTGTTCGAATCGGGTAAGTCCTCTCTCTTTGTAGTTTCTATTATTTTCATAGTGAAGATCTGTTGCTTTGTGCCGTGGTTTTTTCCTGCAAGAGTTTTCCACATTAAATCTGTGTTCTCTTGTGTGTGCTTGGTGTCATTGGATTGCTATCCTAGATCTAGATTTGTGTGATTCTGCAGTACAAATCCCCAACAACCCGTGCGGATTGCATGGAATGATAAGTGTATTACGGATGAGAGAGAAAGAGAGACGAAAAAATGTTGAAAATTTTTACAGGGTTGTTGTAGAGGCTGGGGGTTTGGTGCGAATGCAGCCGATGTTCGCCTTGCCGTGGCGGAATCTTCAGGGTTTGGTGCGGATGCTGCCGATGTTGGCTTTGCAGTTGATGCGGGAACTTGAATGGTTGGAGGCGTGGCTCAACGACAATCTTGATGTATCTCTCCAATAAGAATCAACCTATCAATCTCAAATTAACTAGTCTGGACACTAGCTCTTTATGATCATGCAAAGATAAACGTTCATCGCTTTCACGTTGCACAGGCAGAATGGGTTGGTTCCTTCTTTTGAAACAAGACGTGAATGCTTCGAATCCAATGCCGAAAATAAGATTGATGTTGGTGGTGACCATGCCATTTAGTATTCGGAAAAGCAAGTGTTTCTTCCGAATTTCCAAATAACCGGTAGCTTGCAGAAATCGAAGAGACAAGTCAAGGAGGAAGATGAACAAGAAAAAAAATATTCATATTGGTAATGAAGGTAAGATTGAACAAAGAGAATACAGAGGGAGAGAGAGAAGACTATACGAAGAAGAAGAGGCTTGAGAGCATGGGATGACTGTTTACATGGAATAGAGTAGTGAGGTCGCGGGTTTATAGGGCTGAAAGTCGGGCGAGTTCAACCCGACAAACCCGTGACCGACCCGACATTGATGCATGTGTTGTATCCATACCGTCCAATCATTTGTAGAGATCGTTTTATGGCATGAGAAAAAGAATGATATAGATCTAAAGTTCAAATGGACCCACCACAGAAAACCGTGGGATCAGTCACACCCACAGTTGAAGAGCCTGTGTCTTTGTTGATCTGATATTGAAGTCCTATTTTCAAGACTGAATTTGACCAACTCCTCCAACCACCTCAAAGCTGCAAGAATCCGATTCCGCGTAGCTGCAAAGCCACGGCTGATTCCGCAAGAATCCGATTCCGCGCAAGAATCCGATTCCACAGCTGCACAGCCGCCCGCAGCCAAAACGGAAAGGAGGGAAGGGATTGAGAAAGGGGGGGGAGCTAAGAGGCGTAGGAAGCTATTAGACCTTTCAATCCATGGATCTGAACTGTCCATTTAGTCCAGAAAACATTTTATAGACAACCTTTCAAAAATTGTACTGATTAGATGATCCAATCCATTCTTAAATTTGAATTATTTTCTGTAGCCATTCTTTTTCCAACCCATATATGTCATGATTACATTTTCCTAACAAAACTGATTCTTCAGAATCATAAGAAATCCACGACGGCCCTAGAAAATAGATGATTCAAATTGTTGATTGGAACTATTCTTGTGTAAAGATCTTGACCATCTATATTAAAGGCCATGATCAAATGGTTAATTTTTTATAGATCAGAATAATGTTTGAATGGTAGCCCATGATATATGCGTTGGACATAACAAACAGTCCAGATCAATGGATTGATTTGTCTATGTATCCCAATGCAACTAGAAGAGTAGTGAGAGATTTCTTGCGTTGAGGCCCCAAATCAATCTTCTAGTTGAGATTTCTTGTGGCCATCCCTAAAGGCATAATGTTTGTCTATGTATCCCAATGCAACCCCAACGCAAGATTGATTTGTTTGTTGATCATCTATTTCAATATCAAACTGTAGCTTTCGACATGGTTGAGAAAATAATTGACTCTCCCGAATATTATCATCCATTTCACCAATTAGCCTTCAAAAGAAAAAGGTAAAACCACATCCATTTCACCAATTAGCCTTCAAAAGAAAAAGGTAAAACCAAATAACACGAGACTTTGAACAAAACCAACATGTACTATAGAAACAAAACCAATTGAACAATTTTTTTTTTTTTTTTTTTTTTTTAACAAAGTAAACATTTAAGCATCATATGCAACAAGAGTATCGAATAACTCCCTATAAACAAGGAACTTTTTTTTTTTTTTTTTTTTTGTAAATGCATATAGTAAAGAGAGATGATTTCATAAAACTTCAAAAAGGAAAAAAAAAAAAAAAAAAAATACAATCATAAAACTTCAGAAAGGAAAAAAAAAAATACAATACAACTAGAAGATATATATTCTAACCATTTTTTTTAAACAAAGATTTTCACAAAAGAGAATTTTCCAAAACCATACAAGTAGCTAAATCCCTAAACCCATCCCTAAAATTTCAAAATTTACAAATCCTAAATCTTGTGATTTCAAAAACATTGTATATTACCTCTTGAAAGTTGCTGCAGAGTGATAGAAACGATTTGGTGCGGCGTCTCTCTGGGATAATTCGGTGCGGCGTTTCTCGGAGAAGCAGGGAGAGAAGGTGCGAGAAATCTAACAGGGAAGGAAAGAGAGATGCAGGGAGGGAAGGAAGAGAGATCCGAGAGAGAAAGGATCGAAATCTGTCAAGGAGGTAAGAAATCGAGAAGATGAGAGAGAGAGAGAGAGAGAGAGAGAGAGAGAGAGAGAGAGAGAGAGAGAGAGAGAGAGAGAGAGAGAGAGAGAGAGAGCCCGACCGGGAATTTTGGGGTTTTTTTATTTTTTTTTTAAAAAAATCGAGGTCGAGTTGTACAAGGCCTGACGGCGTGTATTGCGCCGTTAACTCCCTCATCTGTGGGCCCTACAGTGTCGTCCAATCAGAAAGAACACGACCGGTCCGTCTTCTGGAGCGTCCGGGCGGGGGTAGGACGCAATCCGCGTCCCATTGTTGATTGATGGTAGCCTAAAAAGAGTGGTGACCGAACGATCAATCTCAGTTTTCATGTTGAAGCTGGATCCTTGATAATATTTTCTTTGAACTATTTTAACCACCCATTTGATGGCCATCAATATCCATTATCAGGATTGTCTGATAAGGGGGAATGTTTCTGTCCCAAGTGGTTATAGTGATTTTGGACACGCGCGTGCCAAAGTGATGTGTTGTTTAAGTTCATCCATACACAGGCACCAATGAGGGGAAGCAGATTAGGTCCTGCCCCCTCTTGGATGATAATACCAGGGAGGGCTATGGGGCCCACCGAAATGTATGGTTTTATTTAAACGTTTTGTCATAGCTGTTTTACCCCATTTTTTTTCTTTAGTTTGAGAAAGCCAATATATTTGAGGGTGACAAGTGGTATTGTACAAGGAATAAGAAGTAGATAAAGCAATTTCAAAGATTTGGAGTGTGTTTTTATAGTTTGTAGTTGGTGTAAATCTAGTTTTTCATGTCAATGATGGTCAATGGAGTATTGTGGTCGACATATAAGAAACATAGTAAATTGTTTAAGATATAAAAGGCAACTGATGACAACAAAAATCTTAGCTGACAAAAGAAAAATTATCATGCAATGTACTTAAAGAAAGTTCTAGAGAAGAGAAGAATCTAAAAACACTTTTGCACTGTTATAACTATTATAATAATAAATGAAAGATTTAGAAGAATAAATTAAATTAAAAATCTATATATAGCAGAGGAAATCAACAAATCTCACCTCAATCAAACTAAACAAATCTATTTACTTTATTTCAGCCTATCTTAAGAATAACGATAATTGAGTAGCACTAATTCTTGCCCTTAATCTTTAGTTATAATCCAAGTATATGCTCATACACTAGATTTATTTATTTTATCCAATATCAAGCAGTTATTTTAAGAGACATATTCTTGCCGTTACTCTCAATGATTGATTGTGAGTTTTTCCTGTTATTTGAGTTGTACTGATATTCTGAAAGTCCTTTATGATGAAAAGCACAAAGTAACCCATATTTAGAGGAAAAACCTTATTTTTTTATTATCACTTGATCACTATCAAATTCTTTAAGTGATTGAGTAAGTGACTGATTTTCTCATAATCTGATCATATACATCTATATTAGATATATCTTCTTATTTCGGTGCTCGTGGTCAAAGTCGATTGATTTGGAACAAGCTATTGTATCAACTTTGACACACCTATGTACACCACACATGATAGAAAGCAAATTAAATTGTGAGCTATAGTATTTAAAATATGAGCTAAAAATTGAGGCAAATCTAAGACTCAAGTGGATTAGATAGTGAGGATTGAATGCCCATGCACCTTTAAAAACTTCTTAGGAGTAGTTAGAGTTTTGGATTAAGGTAATATTTGTGTTTTATCTTCATCCAAGTCAATATGATAGCATGAATAGGTTAGATGAGGAAATAAATATCACGGTGGTCCCCTAGAAAGGTTTCTATAGTGGGTGTTATTCTCACCGTTGCTTCCTGTGGAGTGATCGACTGAGCTTCAGATCACACCCCAGAATGATCTGGAAAATGGATGAACAGTGTGGATTACACATCACATGTCCTGTAGAGAAATTGCTCTACCATATGTTACACCTGTCTGCTGTCCACCGCATCTTCTCCCTCGTTATCCTTGCTAACGAGTAGCAGGATAGAGGAGCCCAAGGCGTCAATATATAGTATGTTACACCTGTCTGCTGTCCACCGCATGAAGACATTTTTGGCGCATTGGAGCTGATTTCCCGTAATCAAAACCATTGGTCGGTTGCATCCATTAATCAGGAGTAGAAATGCGGCAATACCTGCATTCGACTGAGGGAAGTCTCCAAACACGATCGAAGAATTCTTTGTACATGGTTCATCCAACGTAGGATAATCCAGAATAACGGTCCACCATCATGTGTGTGACATCCGCTCCGTCCATCATCTGCGGCCGCTCATTTGTATCAGGCTAATATGGTTCGGATAGCACATAAATGTCAAGTGGACCCTAGCTAGAAAGGTTTCAACGGTAGGCATTTCGCTTCCCACTTTTTTCCTATGGAGCAGCACACCTGAGCCCATTGGTCATATCCAAATGGGTCCCACCTGATGGACCTTGAGCTAAAATTCTCCCCATTCGGATGATCCTATCCCTTCAATCGGTACCCACAAATGGACGGTAGGGAAAAGAAATACAGGAACGGATGGCCTTCAATGGAGAAAAAATGGCAGATCTTGTAAGGTCCAAAAGAATCCGCTGGGATCAATGGTTTAAAATCCACAATCATGAGCCAAACCAGTACAGCTGAAGATCCAAGGGGCCGATTCAATGAACGGTAGTAGAAGGATGAACCAGAAAGCTAAGGTGCAACCATCCATCACGTATGACTTCAGAGTCGTATGACTTCTGGACTCTAGCAGAAGGATGAACTGGATGTTGTCTCTTATAGCTTCCTACAGCTCTTAGCTCCTCCCTTTCCCAATCCCTTCCCTCTTTTGCGTCTTGGCTGCGGGCTGCGGAATCGAATTCTTGCCACTTTGCAGCTGCGCGGAATCGGATTCTTGCGGGCGGAAGCGGATTCTTGCGGCTTTGCAGCTGCGGAATCGGATTCTTGTGGCCGCGGAATCGGATTCTTGCGTTGCGGCTTGGAGCATCGGATTCTTGCGGGGATTCTTGTGGCTTTGAGGGGGTTGGAGGAGTCGGTCAAATTCAGATCTCACCAGTCTAAAATAAGACTTCGATATCAGACATTTACAAAGGCTCTTCAACGGTGGGTGTGACTGATCGCACGGTTTTATGTGGTGGGTCCATTTGAACTCTAGATCTATATCCTTCTTTTTTTCATGCCATAAAACGATGTCTACAAATGATTGGACGGTATGGATACAACAAATGCATCATGGTGGGTCCATAGAACTCGGTGACATCACTTCAGTAGGATTTGGGTACTGAACTTGTCAGTAGGATTAGGTACTGACAGGTTGAGTAGCGAGACTCGCTACTGAAGTTACGTCACCAAACTCTGAGGGTCTCATCATGATGTATGTTTTATATCCACCCGTCCTCCATTTGGAGAGATCATTTTAGGGCACGAGCGAATAATGAATCAGATCCAGATCTCGAGTGGACCCCACCACAGAAAACAGTGTAGAGAGTGATGCACACCGTTGAAACCTTCCTAAGGGTCCACCGTGATGTTTATTTGAGATCCAACTTGTTCATAAGTTAACATAGACATTAAGGGCCCGTTTGGACGGGTGGATTGGAAGGGATTGAATGGTATTAGGGTGGATGGCATGGATTTCAAGGCAATGATGGATCCATGGGATTGCTATATCCCGGGATTGCTATATCGAGTCTGTTTGGCACGCCTGGCCAATCCTGGGATTAAACCTTCCCATCCCTTCCAATCCCTTGAACCAAACTTGTCCCAGGCAAATTTGAACGGATTAGGGTGGATTGGATGGAATTTAAAGGTAATGATGGTGTTGTCAATGGATTGTCTTAAGATCCATGGGATTGTTATATCCAGGGATCAGATCACCCAGTCTGTTTGGCATGCCCGGCCAATCCCGGGATTAAACTTTCCCATCCCTTCCAATCCCTCGAACCAAACACGTCCCAGGCAAATTTGAACGGATGAGGGTGGATTAGATGGGATTTAAAGGGAATATGATGGTGTTGTCAGTGGATTGTCTTAAGATCCATGGGATTGCTATATCCCGGGATCAGATCACCTGGTCTGTTTGGCACACACGGCCAATCCCAGGGATTTAACTTCTAATCCCTTCCAATATCATCCAATCTCTTCCAATCTGCCTGGCCAAACGGGCCCTAAGGGGTTGTTTGGCTGGGAAAATTGGATGGTATTAGAGTGGATTGCATGGATTTCAAGGTAATGATAGCTGCGTCAGTGGATTGGTGCAAGATCCATGGGATTGTTATATCCCGGGATTACTATATCTAGTCTGTTTGGCACGCCTGGCCAATCGCGGGATTGAACCTTCCAATCTCTTTCAATCCCTAGAACCAAACACGTCCCATGCAATTTTGAAGGGATTAGGGTGGATTGGATGGGATTTAAAGGTAATGATGGTGACGTCAGTAGATTGTCTTAAGATCCATTGGATTGCTATATCCCGGGATCATGATCCCGTGTCTGTTTGGCACGCCTGGCCAATCTCGGGATCTATCTTCTAATCCCATTGATCTGCCCGGCCAAACAGGGCCCTAAAGAAGGGAAAACACAAATATCAGCTTGATTGAAAACTTTTGTGACCCTTAAAACTTTTAATGGTGGACGTGACTCTCTCCCCTGATTTTTGTGATGGGGTCCATTCGAGATTTGGATCTGATTCATTATTTAGCTCATGAATTGGACGAGGCATTCACTACACGAATTCTAACTTAGCACGTGCAGTATCACATAGAGCAGGCGTACAAGATCCGGACCATTCATCTGGGAGGTGGTTTTGTTAGTAGGGTCTAGCCTAGAAATCAGATTGATCCATTCACTGGGCAAGCCACAGCTGTCTGGCAAAAACAGACGGTTCATACGACAAATTTCCATGCTGAGTGGACCGGTCTGACGGTGGCCTAGCCAATGAACGACTGGATCTCTTACTCAAACGATAGTTCGGCACGTGTGTGAAAATTCTCAAAAAGAAAAAAAAAAAAAAAAATCAAGATTCTTATTATTATTTTTTTAATTCTAAATGTTCTCAAGATTATAAATTTGTTGAAATTTATCAAAAAAAAAATAAAATTCTCAGTTTTTTCAAAATGATCAAAAGAAAAAAAAAAAAAAAAAAATCAATTTTTAATAGTTTTCGAAATTCTTAATTTTTTTTTTCCAGAATTTTCAATTATTTGAAATTTCTCAATTTTTTAAAAATTTCTAATTTTTTTTCAAGATTCTCAAATTCAAAATACTTATTTTCTTTTCAAAAATTTTCAAAATTCTTAATTTTTTAAAGATTCTCAATTTTTTTTTTAAAAAAAAAAAATCATACATTTTCATAATTATCATTTTTTTTATTCTTAATTTTTCAAAAAAAAAATTAATTCTTAATTTTTTAAAAGTTCTCAAAAATTTTAAAAATTTTTAGTTCTTAGAAAATTCAATATTCAAATCTTTTTCAAAACTCTCAATTTTTTTTTCAAAATTCTCAATTTTTTCACAATTGTCTCAAATTTTTTTTTTTTTTTCAAAATTCTCAATTTTTTCACAATTGTCAAAATTTTTACAAAATTTTAATTCTTTCAATATTCTCAATTTTTTTCAATATTCTTAAATGTAGACTTTTAACCTCGGTACCTATGTAACGGAGGCTAAAATGTCGACTTTTAACCTCGGTTCTTATGCAACCGAAGCTAAAATGTAGACTTTTGGCCTCGGTTCCTATGCAATCGAGGCTAAAAAGTAGACTTTTCGCCTCGGTTCTTATGCAACTGAGGCTAAAAAGTAGACTTTTCACCTCGATTCCTATACAACTGAGGCTAAAATGTAGACTTTTCGCCTCGGTTCCTATGTAACTGTGGCTAAAAAGTGGACTTTTAGCCTCAATTCCTTAGCAACTGAGGCGAAAAATGAACTTTTAGCCTCAGTTCCTTAGCAACCGAGGCTAAAAAACACATTTAGCCTCCATTTTTTCAACTGAGGTTAAAAAAGGGCAAACTTTCTTATCCTCAGTTTCTCACCAACCGAGGCAAAGGGGCAAACTTTTAGCCTCGGTTACTCATCAACCGAGGCAAAAGGTCAGACTTTTAGCCTCGATTGCTTACTAACTGAGACAAAATGATAAACTTTTGGCCTCAGTTGCTCACCAACCGAAGTAAAATGGCAAACTTTTGGCCTCGATTTCTCACCAACCGAGGCAAAAAGACGGACTTTTAACCTCGGTTTGCTCACCAACCGAGGCAAAAGGAGAGACTTTTAGCGTCGGTTGCTCACCAACCTAGGTAAAATGACAGACTTTTGGTATCAGTTGCTCACCAACCGAGGCAAAAGGGCAGACTTTTGCCTCAATTTCTCACCAACCAAAATGAACTTTTAACCTCAGTTCCTTTACAACCGAGGCTAAAAAGCACATTTAGCCTCATTTTTTTGAACCGAGGCTAAAAAATTGAGGTTAAAGGCCTACTTTCTTGTAGTGCAACTTTAACATATCTAATTAGTGTGTATGTAATGTTTAGCACAATGATTGTAATAAGTTCGTTGAAATATATATTTTGCCCAAAAATAATGAAATTGCAAGTCCTAGATAAGCCAAGTATAGGATCACATCCAAGTGAGTAACTAACTATTTTTAACCATTGATTTATATGGACAATGTTTGGATGGTGCATATTATCCTGCTAAAGTAATTATAGTGATGCACTTGATAACCTTGACTGTTTTAGGATATCATCAGTCGGTCATGTGCCCAATAGACTAGTAGTCTAGTGACACACATGTCACATACGCAACTCTTGAAAGGATTTCAAATGTAATTCGAGCTTCTCCCTTGGATTTCAAATTCCCTTTTTGAGGAGATTTAAAATCTCCATTTACTTTATGTTGTCAAACACTCCGAATCCATGGTACCAAACGACCCCTAAGTAATATCCAACCTCAGCTGGCGTTGTTAAAAGTAAGCTCAAATCCAATCCGACTCCGCACATGGGCCAAAATAGTCCAGCCCAAGAGTGGCCCAAATATTTTTACAAGGCCCGGCCCATGCCCGAGCCGAGCCTATTCAGCCACGAAAAATCTCTGAAAGGTGGAGAGAGAGACTCACTATGCTTGACTTTTAGAGTTGTGCTTTTTCGTAGCCATTAAGTGCAGAAAGAACCGATCTTGCATGTTCATTTCAATCAAATCCCACCATCCATTTCTTCTTTACAATCTCTAGTTCTGGGGTTTCTTTAGATTTGATAGATGGGTTCTAGATATGGTTGAGACTTTGGATAGGTGTTGAGAAAATCTAGCAATGGAAGTAGAAAAGTTAGGAGGGATTTGTTTTTAAAGAAGGATTCGAATGACAGATCAGAGAGTTGGAAGAGAAGGAGAGGATTTGCATAGGTTGGAGATGAGAGAGAAAGATCAAGAGGGGAAGGCGTAAGAGAGAGATGGAGAATTATTTAAAAAAAAAAAAAAAACTAATGGGCCGGGCCGGCCTTACTGGCTTTTCCAATCGTCATTCTGATAATGAGGCTAACCTATTGGACGGGTTGGATTCTGTATACACGTGAAAGTGGAAATTATCCGTTGGTTGGCCTTGAACTTACAATCCAAGTCGTTGGACTTGAGACCTTATCTTTTTTGTTTTTCTTTTTTTTGGTTAGCTTGTTAGCACACCCACTGTCAGTTCGCACTTCACTGTTAGCCACTTGAGACCTTATCTTAAGCAAAGATAAGATAGTGATGTTGTTCATCAAACCGGTGCATGGGCGCACTTGCAATTCGGAAGTTGCCCAAGATGGACCGCAATTTCATTTCATTTTATTTATTATAACAAGTACCAAGGCGATTTGCTAAAGGATTGATTTCTTATGAGGCACGTGTGCCACCCTGGCACCGTGTGAGAAATCATGACAGTTAATTAGCTGGGGCCTATAGTTATCATGCACTTCCCAGAGTTCGCGCAGGTTCGCTCATCAAGTGGGGCCAACATGTTTCAGAAAATTGGATGGCTAGAAGATAAAGACCAACGGCTTAAATTCAATATACATGTGTTGGGCCCACCTGATGAGTGCAACGGCCCATAAATGGTTTGGATCTCACTCATATACATGGTTAAAAGGCTCAGCCACTCAGATTGACTCATTCAGCCCTGCACTGAGGGCCTGAGGCTGGACGTGTCCGAGTCGTGGCTGAATAGGCTCGACTCACCTCAGTTGGGGGTGTCTTGTGTTAGTCTGGCAGCAAACCATATGGGATACAACCGAATCCGAGTCAACTCGGACGAGTCACTGGAGTTTTAAAACCATGCTCATATCAACGTCCTGCAAGAGTATCAAATCATTCCCAATAAAATAAACTACGAAAAATCTTAGGCATGGGGAGGGGGTTTTGCCTTCGGAACGGTTGATCAGGAACGAGCATTCGTTGCCCTATTATGCCCACGTGGCAAGTGGGTTGTTAGATCCAGATCGTGCATCTAGTATTACCTGTCCACGGACGGTTATGCATTGAAAATAACACCAAAGTGACTATTTTAGCCATGTAACAAAGACCTTTTGTTGATACATTTAACCTGGAGCCATGTTGTTCGGTGGGCCGAAGAATTCTTAATCCGGATGCGATGGTTCAGGTCGACCGAGGTCTATTTTAGTTGACCAAGAGACTTTGTTGATGTCTTAATCAACTAAAGGTGTGACTGAGCAAAATGTGTAAGTGTGCGGTTTTGTTTCTAATTCCACATGGGGTTATATAAACCAGATTAATATGAGATTAGGGTTAATGAGATCGAAAGAGCTTGTGAGCCAAGGGTTTTGAGAGGAAGAAAAGTAGAGTTTTCACATTTGTAAGTTGTTCCACATCTTGTAACTTTTTTATGTAACTTTTTTATTATACGACATTGTTTGTTGCTTGGTGTTGAGGTTTTTCTTTTCTTTTTTCCACAAGAGTTCTTCCACAGAAAATTACGTGTGGTCTTTGTGGATGCTTAAATTTTACTTTTCCTATTGCATGTGTGATTTTATATGAGGTTTCTTCCGCACCGGACAAGTCGTGGTAGGGCTTGTTGCGTCCCTAACGAGTGGTATCAGAGCATACATTGAGTTTTTAGATAGAATATGAGACATGACATCAAGGGAATCGAATGTGAAGTTCGAGACAAAGAAATTCACGGGGGAAAATAATTTAAAATTATGGATGTTGAGGATAAAAGTCATCATAACTTAGCAAGGGTTGTAGCAAGCACTCCTTGGCAAAGTGAAACATCACGAGTTGTTGAAAGAAGTGGATTGGAATGAACTTGATCAGAGGGCGATTAGCGCAATTCAACTGTGATTGACCAACAATTTTATTTATAATGTCATTAATAAGACAACTACTGCAGGCTTATGAGCAATGTTGGAGAGCATCTATATGACAAAGTCGCTCTCCAATCGCCTATATCTAAAGATATAGTTGTATAATTTGAAGATGGTGGAAGGGTCATATCTGTCTTGAGTAAATCAATGCCTTCAACAAACTTATTGACAAATTAACAAGTGTGGAGGTGAAGATCGATGAGGAAGACAAAACCTTAATTTTGTTGACGTCTCTTCCTGATTTCTACGAGTATCTGATGAATACTCCACGCTATAGTAGCGATACCTTTAGCCTTAATAGCGTTATCACATCCCTTAAATCGAAGCAGTTGAGAATGAATAACCGTGTGGAGGGTATTTCTGCGGGTGCCCTGTTTGCCAGGAAATTTGCCAAGAAAAGATCGTCTAGGCAAGAGAATGGGAAGTCGTGATCGAAGTTCAAATCAAATGATAAAGGAAAGTTAAAGTGTTGTAATAGTGGCGAGACGAGATATATGAAGAAGAACCGTATAAATTCCAAACCCTAAAAGGATGAGAAATCAGATGATTCGCTGAAGGAGGCCAATATAGTGGAATCCATCGAGGGGACGAGTGGTTGTGAAGTATTTCCTGTGTCCAAAGTCGGACACTTGTGTAACAAATTGATTTTGGAAATATGGGCATTGTACACATGTGTCCTCATAGAAGGTGGTTTGCCACGTACAAAGAGTATGATGGTGGCTTGTTCTGATGGACAACGATCATGCCTATAAGATTATAGAAATTAGTTTGGTTTGCATTAGAATGTATGATGAGGTAGAGCATACTCTAACAGAAGAGAGACACGTTCTGGATTTAAAAAATAATCTGACATCTCTTAGAGCTCTTGAGGCATTCGGATGTAAGTTCGTTTGTTATGAAGGTGTCATGAATGTTGTAAAAAGCAACACTCACTATTATGAAGGCATAGATGAGCAAAAACCTTTACAGGTTGATTGGGAGCATTGTATCAGGTGGAGCTACAACATTTGTATTGGAGTCCACGTCAACACGTATGTGGCACGCACTCTTAGGCCACATGAGCAAGTGCAGTATGAAAGTATTTCTTGGTTTTATTCCTAGATTTAAAATTTTTGATTTACATATATGTGAGCATTGCATATATGAAAAACAATCAATGTTGAGTTTTAAAAGTGAAAAATATGTTAGTAAAGGATAGGTTAATTATGTGCACTCAGATGTGTGGGGGGTCGTTGCCGGTTCTTTCTTGAGGAGAGTTGTCATTCATTCTCACATTTAATAACGACTTCTCTAAAAAGGCGAGTTTATTTTATGAAACATAAATATGATATTTTCATCATTTTCAATTCATGAAAGACAATTGTCGAAAAGCAGATAGGGCGAAAGGTGAAAATTATGAAGACTGATAACTGCGGAAAGTTTACTTATAAGAAATTTAATCAATTAATTTTATAAAAACAAGAGGATCATGAGGCATATACTAGAGCAGAATTGTATGGCTGAATATATGAATCAGACTCTTTTGGAAAGACTCCGAAGTTTGTTGAGTAATGGTGGATTGCGCAAGGAGTTATGGGTTGAGGCCGTTAACACAACTTATAATTTAGTGAATAGATCTCCGTATATGTTGATTGATTGTAAAGTTTTGGAGGAAGTATGGAGTGATTAGGAAGTTCACTACCCGAGGCTGCGGATATTTGGCTACAACACTCTCTCTCATATACCATCAGTTAAGAGAAATAAACTAGACTAAAGGAAGAAAAAATGTACTTTTGTAGGTTACGATGATGGTTTGAAAGGAGACAGACTGTATGACTGGATTTCCCACTAGAATATATTTAATCGAGACACCATGTTTGATGATGATTCTTTATTCTGCAAGAATTAGCATATATAAGGAAATAGAAAAATTGATGATTGACGTACATAAAAAAGGAAGAAGTACATAAAGAGGTGGTGGCACCACCTGTTAGGAGAAATCCACCGAGAAATCACAAGTTACCATTGAAATACATGGATGATTCAAATATTATGTTTGCCCTCATTACAGATTAGGGAGATTCGTTTACCTTATAGGAAGCATTAGATAACACAAATGCTGAGAACTAGATGACAATAATGAATAATGAGATGAACTCTCTATATATGAACAAAACGTAGGAGCTAGTGAAGCTACCCGTTAGAAGGAAAGTGATCGGGTGCAAGAGAATTTCCGGTAAGAAACTAGATAAGAATAAGGCCAGACTGGTAATAAAAAATTATGTCACAGAGAATGTGTCGACTTCGGTGAGATATTCACACATATGGTCAAGCAAGTATTTATCGTATTTGTGTTGACTTCGGTGAGATAAGAACAATGCCATGACCAAAGCGTTTTCATATTGCAAGATCCAGCCACTAAACTTTGGGACTTTAGTGGCCATTGATTTATTGTGCTGTTGATTTAGGGGATTAAATGTGAGCCACTAAATTCTCAACATTCAAATCCGCATTCTACTACACATTTCAACGGTGAGAATTATTCATTCAACGTGTGTGCAATCTGATGTAGCACATGAAACATGAATGGCTATGATCACCTCACAATCTATGCATATCGTCCATCGTGGGACGCGGATTGTACGCCGACACTGCAAGTAGTCGACTCTCTACTGGACGGTTCTTGGTGGGCCCACCATGATGTATTTTTTTAATCCACGATGTCCATCCATTTTTTCAGTTCATTTTATGGCATACATCTAAAAATGAGGAAAATTCAAATCTTATTTGGACCACACAACAGAAAAAAGCGGTAATCGGACAACCATCATTAAAAACTACACGGCGCTAGAAAAGTTTTGGATTAAGCTGATATTTGCGTTTTCCCGTCATCCATGTCAGCGTGACCTAGAAAACAGGTTGGAGGGAAAATAAACATTACGTTAGGGTCTATGAAATATTCAATGGTCAGCATTCAATCAATACTGTTTGCTGTAGTGTGGCCTACCTAAGATTTCAGTCTACCTCATCTTTTGGATCATCCCCTAAAATAAGTTGGAAAAATGGATGAACGGCAAATGTGAGTACGCAATACCCGTCCCATTTCACGACAGAGGACCATGTCGAACGCGGATTAGGTACAACCCGGGATCTAGCCAGGTGGACCCTACTTTAATGTATGTGTTGTATATCCACGCCGTCCATCAGTTTTTTAAGCTCATACCACACAGTAAGGGATGGATTCTCACCATCAAAATTAAAACTTATTGGAGGCTACGAAAGTTTTCGATCAAGCTGCCACTTGTATTTGCCCATTCATCCAGGTCCAGGGGACCTTATTAACAGCTTGGATGATACATAAATATTACAGTGCACCCTAGCAAGTTTTTAACGGTAGGCGTTAAATGATCACTGTTTCCTATGGTCTGGTCCACCTGAGATTTGTATCTGCTTCATGCATGGGATTATATCCTAAAGTGAGCTGAACAAACGGATGGACGAGGCACGGACGGATTGCGTACTAACCCGCCCATCGGGCAGCAGCTTTGAGTGTCTACCGTTATGTGTGTCTTATCCACACCATCCATCCATTTTTTACTTTCTAACTAGGGTATACTATAAAAAATGAGCCAGATCCAACGGATGTATCTGCTTATCCACATCGTTCATTCCTTCTCTCAAATCATTTTAATATACGTGAATAAAAATGAAGCAGATTTAATGACCAAGTGGACCACACCAAACAATAAGCTTGGGAGGCATTAAATGCAAGTTGCATTAAATGAAAGAGTCGTATGTGATGTGGCTCGTTTGAGAGTTGGATTTGCATCAATTTTCGTACATACATGTTTTGATAGAGAAGGAATGTACGGCGCAGATAAACAGATACATCAAGGTAGGCTCGCCCACATAATTGTCGGTTCTAGGCTAGAGACGTGCAGGGTAGGACACAATCGGCTTCCCAGGGTCAGGGCTGTACATGAATTGAGTTAGCTTCCTCGACTCTACTCGAAAAAGCTTGATTTGGCTCGGTTTGAAATTGAGTTCGAGTTGAGTTTAGCTAATTTTTTGTGCTAGCTTGCGCGAGCTCGACTCGACTTGGATCAAACCCAACTCGGATCAAACCAGTTTGGTGACTCGGTTACTTTGATATTGATGTTGCACGTCAATTGTTCGATGAAATGGCTTAATGAAATGTCAGCTAGTGGCAAAGAAGGAATGTTTCATCAAACAAATACCATTTTTTCTTGATTTTAATGTTGCCTACAAATGTTTGATGAAATACTGTAAAACCATTGCTGCTGTTTTAGATACAACAAAAATTTAAAGGTGCAGTCCATGTATTTGTAAAAATGTTGCACAGGCCAACTTGGCTTGACCTGACTCGAGCTACTAACCAACCCAGCTGAGCTGGCCGATCAAGCTTGAGCACCAAGCCGAGCCGAGTAGGAGCTGGGTTGTACACCTCTAGCCGTACCTGTTATATTTTGTTTTAAAAATAATATTAAATTTTGAATTTTCAAATTTTCGGTGATTTCCCTCCACATTTGAAAAGTTTTGGTACTTTTGTGTTGTGGGTTTTATCTCATATCGGATTTGACAAAGTAAACTATCTTGTATATAAGATAGTCTTTTGCCTAGGGCTTGTGTCCCTTTTAGAGGCATGTAAATTTGGTCCTATGGGGGGAGCTATACCAATAGTTCTAATTTATGCCATTGATCACACACGCGCGCGCGCCGAGCCGAGTCGTACCGTGCCGAGCCTAGCCGAGTCTAAGTCCGAGTCCGTGTCCGTGTGCGCGTGCGCATACGCGACGCGATGGGCCGGGCCGGGCCGGCTGGGCGTGGGAGCGAGTGAGGGTGCAGTGTGAGTGTTTCAAAATACGAAAATTATTATATCTCTTATAAAACTCCCTCTCTGATACGGTTTTAAGAATTTTATTGAGTTCATCGCTGAATTAACTCAGCACTTTTGGATTAAACTGCAAGTGATTCGAGCCCGCGTACAGTGAGTGCACCGCTGGGACCGAGTCATAGTTGTTGTATCCTAGAAGTCGATTGCTCTGAAAACCTGTTGCACTTGGGACGCTGTCTAAGGGGAGCAAATTCGATTTCAAGCCAAGTGATTCAGTCATGCCTCGACTCAATTCAATAAGTTCTTCTTTCTCAAAATCTTATTTTCTTTTTTTGGTTCTCGATTTAATAATCTATTTAATTCAACCAAATAATTTCAACAATCTTGAAATCGAATTGTTGAACTACATAAACTATGGCTACAATAACAGTAAATGTTTTTGCTAAGTTAGCCAAAATCGAACCGTTCGCTGGACAACGCTTTAAACGGTAGAAATAGAATCTGATGTTCGCTCTGACCACCCTGAAAGTTTCATACATTTTATCTAAATCATTTACTATAGTTCCAGCAAATCAAACTGAAGTAACAGATGAAAATAATTGTAAAAACTATATTCTAAACTCTTTATCCAACGAACTATATGATGTGTATGCTTCTTACGTGTCTGCTAAAGACATATGGACTGCTTTAGAAAAGAAATATATATTGGAAGATGCAGGCGCTAAGAAACATGCAATTGCTAATTTTCTTCATTATGGAATGATAGACAATAAACCTGTCACAAATCAAATTCATGATTTTCAAAATCTAGTTCACGAACTATCAACAGAAAGAATTAAGTTGGATGAAGTGTTTCTATCAGGAGCGCTAATAGAAAAATTACCGCTCTCTTGGAAAGAATATAATAATAGAATGAAACATAAAAAGAACGGTGTTTCTTTGAAAACCACCATCGTACACATACAAATAGAGGAAACCAATAGAATTAGGGACCAAAAAGAAAATGGAAATGAGATATATTCAAAGGCGAATCTTGTGAAAATAAGTCGGACAAATAATAAGAAAAATGGCAACTGTCATAACTGTGGCAAACCTGAATATTACGTAAATGAATGTAGGCTCAAAAAGAAGAATGCAAACAATCAATTCAAGAAAAATGAAAACTGCTAAAACTGTGGAAAGCCTGGGCATCATGTTAAAACCTGCAGGCTTAAGAAAAATAAAGATAAGCCGTAGGCTAATCTTACAGAAACAGACAATGAGTCTGACATGGTAGTAGTTGTGGTGTCAGAAGTCTTCCTTATAAACAACTTAGAGTGAGTTCTAGACGCTGGTGCAACTAGGCACGTATGCAAGGATCGTAGCATGTTTACCTCCTACCAAGTATCAGGATATGATGAACAGGTGTTCATGGGTAATGCTAGAACATCTCCAGTTGTAGGAAAAGGGAAAGTACTTTTGAAACTCACTTCTAAAAAGACTCTTATGTTGAATGATGTCCTACATGTGCCTGACATTAAACGAAACTTGGTCTCTAGTTCGCTCCTCAATAAGGCTGGTATCAAGTTAGTATTTGATTCAGATAAGCTTGTAATAATTAAGAATGAAATTTTTGTTGGTAAGGGATACTGTACTGATGGTTTATTCATTGTAAATGTATTTAATGATAATAATAAAAAGACATCCAGTTCTGTTTATATCGTTGAACCTTTTTATCTATGGCATACTAGATTAGGTCATGTGAATATAGTATCTTTGAAGAAAATGAAAAGATTAGGTTTATTACCTAATATATCTAATGAAGAATTCGAAAAATGTGAAACATGTGCAGAATCAAAATTCATTAAAAAATCCTTTAAACGAATAGAAAGATCATCTATTCTATTAGAGTTAATACACAGTGACTTATGTGATTTTAGAAATCACATGTCTAGAAGTGGAAAAAGATATTACATAACTTTTGTATGCTATTCTAGGTTCAATAGAGTCTATCTGTTAAAGAACAAAGTTGAAGTTTTAGATGTTTTTTTAAAATACAAAATTGAAGTTGAAAATCAGTTAAATATAAAAATTAAAAGACTTAGAACAGATAGAGGAGGTGAATATAAATCTTCTCAATTTAGAGAATTATGTAAAAAGAATGGAATAGTTCACGAAACTACAACTCCTTATACACCATAACAGAATGGAATAGCAGAACATAAGAATAAAACTCTAAAAGAGATGATGAATGCTATCTTAAACAGTTCAGGATTACCCTTAAATATATGAGGAAAAACAATTTTGTCTGCTTGTTATATCCTAAATAGAATTCTTTCTAAATCTTCTGAACAAATACCTTATAAACTTTGGAAGAATCATATTCCTAGTTATAAATATATTAAAGTGCGGGGGTGTCTTGCTAAAGTAAGATTGTCTGAAACTAAGAAAATAAAATTAGATCCTAAAACAACCGACTGTGTATTTATAGGTTATGCACAAAACAGTGCAGCCTACAGGTTTCTAGTTTTAAAAACTAAGGATAATATTCTAGATCCTAATACAATTATAGAAACTAGGGATGCGGAATTCTTTGAGAACGTATTCCCTATTAAATCTAATCTATAGGAATAGAGAATTTAATGAATCAGATATTGCCATCTACTAGTAAAAGTGCTTGCGAGCAGGTAGTAGAAGAGATACAACCAAGAAAAGTACTAGGGTTAGAAGAGAAACTAACCTAGAGATGATTTTTTTCACCTTCTTGTAAAAGATGATCCTACAACCTATACAGAAGCTATTATTCTCTAGATGCAACCTTTTGAAATAAAGCAATAAATAATGAGTTGGAATCTATAATATCTAATAACACTTAGGAACTTGTAGATTTACCACCTGGAAACAAACCAATAGGTTGTAAATGGGTGTTTAGAAAGAAAGTAAAATCAGATGGAACTACTGATAAGTTTAAGGCTAGGTTGCTAGTGAAAGACTTTAAACAAAAGGAATGAATAGATTACTTTGATACATATTCTCCTATAACTAGAATTACAACAATCAGGGTCTTAATAGCGATAGCCTCCATATACAAACTGGTGGTACACCAGATGAACATTAAGATAGCTTTCCTAAATGGAGACTTAGAAGAAGAAATATATATGGACCAACCTGAGGGTTATAAGATATCAGGTAAAGAAAATAAAGTATGTAAACTAATTAAATAAATATATGATTTAAAACAAGCTTCTAAACAATGGCATGAAAACTTTGATGGTGTTTTTAAAATCAAATGGTTATCATATAAATGATGTAGATAAATGTGTATATATAAAATTTTCGGAAATGATTATTTATTATATGTCTTTATGTTAATGACATGCTTATTTTTGGAACTAATATTAAATTAGTTAATGCAACTAAGAAATTCTTGTCATCTAGTTTGACATGAAAGACTTAGGAGATGCTAGTGTAATCTTGGGTATCGAAGTAACTAAGAAAAATGGTGTTATTATATTATCACAATCTCATTACATTGAGAAGATATTGAGAAAGCTTAACCATTTTGACTGTTTACTTTTCAGTACTCCTTATGATTATAGTGTGACTCTCATGAAGAATACAGAAAATAGTGTGTCTCAATTGGAGTATTCTAGAATAATTGGTAGCCTCATGTATCTAACAAACTGTACTAGACCAGACAGTTTTTGCAGTAGGAAGGCTAAGTAGATATACACATAACCTTAAAAAAGAGCATTGGAATGCTTTGTCTAGGATTTTGAGATACCTAAAAGGTAGTATAGCCTATGGTCTACATTATAATGGTTTTCCTGTTGTATTAGAAGGATACAATGATGTTAACTGGATTAATGATTCAGATGAGACAAAATTCACGAGTAGATATGTCTTCACTTTAGGTGGAGGAGCGGTCTCTTGAAAGTCTACCAAGCAGACATGTATCACTCGGTCTACTATGGAATCTGAGTTTATTGCCTTAGAAAATGCTGGATCAGAAGTCGAGTGGCTTAGAAATCTCTTAGCTAATATCCATTGTGGCCAAAGCCTGTATCGGCCGTGTCTATTCATTGTGACTGTCAAGCAGCAATAGCGAAAGCAAAGAGTAAAATATAATGGAAAGAGTAGGCATATTAGACTCAGATACAATATAGTGAAACACATGTTGCGTGATGGAGTTATATCTATTGACTTTGTGAGGTCAGAAAAGAATATAGCAGATCCTCTGACTAAAGGACTATCTAAAAGGTTAGTTAATGATACATCGAAGGGAATGGGGCTGAGCCTAATATATGAGTTGTCAGTGTTGGCAACCCAACCTATACAAGTGGAGATCCCATGAGATAGGTTCATGGGTAAACAATAAGACACGAGGTAGACGATTGCACTGAGTTGTATGAGTCTCTTCTATGTCATACAGTGCGAGTAGCAACGCAGAAGGATGAGTTGTTAGAACTCTTAATGAATCCATACCATATATTTGGTGGTGTATACAATTGCTGCATACACTTGATGCAATTCACCTATATGGGTGTGGAGGTGGAGACCGCTTCCTATGAGAATCTAGGCGAATTCTCTAAAGCACTCATGAAATTCAGGTAATGGTGTATGACCGAAACGCACCGAACTGCAGAATCACTTGCAGATGAAGAGTTGTGTGAGTGGCATGTACTTGCGATTTACATTAAAAGGATTCAGGTTCAAGACTATGGTGTCACCTAATTCCCTGTAGACCTATCTTGCTTACTCTAATGTGGTTCAAGTATATGGTGACACCGACACCATTGCACAACTATTATGCTTTAATTCGAAAGAGTTTTATTTTAAAACATGTGGGGGAATTGTTATATTTTGTTTTAAAAATAATATTAAATTTGAATTTTTAAATTTTCGATGATTTCCCTCCACATTTGAAAAGTTTTGGTACTTTTGTGTTGTGAGTTTTGTCCCACATCGAATTTGACAAAGTAAACTATCTTGTATATAAGATAGTCTTTTTGCCAAGGGCTTGTACCCCTTTCAGGGGGCATGTGAATTTAGTCCTATGGAGGGTTATGCCAATAGCTCTAATGTATGCCATTGACCACACACGCGCGCGCGCATCTAGCCAAGCCAAGTCCAAGTCTGTGTCCGTGTGTGTTTGCACGTGCGTTACGCGACGGGACGGGTCGGGCTGGGCGTGGGAGCTAGTGCGGTGTGAGTGTACTCGCGTGGGTGTGTGTGTATGGGTACTCGCGAGACTTTATTTGCGAAAGTGTATTCGCACTTGTACCTTTTCATTTTAAACCAGAGAGATGCATCCCTTCCGGTTGGTCGCACCTGTTAGGTTTAAACCCAATGGACCTAACCTTTTGTAAAGGGTGCTTATGTATCACTTCAGAGTCTATATAAAGACTACCGATTCCAGTTTTAAAATACGAAAATTATTATCTCTCTTATAAAACTCTCTCTGATACGGTTTTAAGAATTTACTGAGTTCATCACTGAGTCAACTCAACACTTTCGGATTAAACTCAAGTGGTTCGAGCCCGCGTACAGTGAGTACTGCACCGCTGGGACTGAGTCATAGTCGTTGTATCATGGAGGTCGATTGCTTTGGAACTGTTGCACTTGGGACGCTGTCCAAGGGAAGCAAATTCGATTTCAAGC
>JAJHSJ010000257.1:0-43946 GCA_021015155.1 Magnolia officinalis | reverse complement strand
TTGAGTCATTTTATCAAACGCTTGGTGAGCAACATCAATGGAAAATAACCAAGTCACCAAACTAGTTCGATCCGAGTTCGATTCGAGCTGGATTAGATCCGTGTCGAGTTGAGCTAGGGCCTGCTCGAACTTGGCTCGAACTCATTTTCGAGCTCAAAAAGTCATCTCGACTCGGCTCGAAACTGAGTCGAATTGAGCTTTTTCAAGTCGAGTCGAGCGAGCTAATCGAGCTAGCTCGGTTCGTGTACACCCCTATTTTTGCCTCGAACGTGAGAACCCTAAAATAGGCATATCTCGCAAATTGAAATGAGTTATTCAATGTACCATAAATGATTTTATGATAGGAGAAGCTACTTTAGCCAACTAACCAAGCTATTCTAGGTTTTCCACGCCGAATTTGTGAGATTTAATCAAATCAATGGTCGAAAGTCCTTTTTAATTTTGTTTTAAAAGTAAATAATAAGTTTTAATTCCATCATAACTCTTGATCCTCTGGGTTTTAGGAGTATGTCCAACATGAAAAGGGCTTAGAAAAATTAGGAGAATAACGTGGTTATGCCAAATTGGACACCTACTATTTTTGTCCGAAAATTATGAAGTCTAATATAAATCATGATCATCTATAAATAGTAAGTTTACTATTTATATCAAGAGCGCTGGGTAATACCCCCTTACCGGCGCTCGTCTAGCGCCGGTAAAGGAATTGGCGGCGCTTTTGGGGGCGTTTACCGATGCTTCTGAGCACCGGTAAAAGTCCCATTTCTTATAGTGCATTTAGAGACAAGCTTAAACAAATGAAAGTGAAGACAATCCGGGTGGTGATAAGCAAGATATGGTCCCGACATGGCCAGGGAGTATTATCAATGAGAATCTATACAACTGGACGTTCAAACTAGTGGGGCAGGAGAACTCTCCGTTCAAACATGTGGGAAGGAAATTGACGTTGGATACATATGGATTTAACATGCTAGAAGCACATAACCCAAAGATAAACCTTTCTCATCTGACAACAGTTTTGATGGTTCACCATCCCAGCTTCCATGTGGATGCTCGGCCTGATGTGGCTTTGGTGAACAAAGCTGTTGAAAAGTAATTTGTAATTTTTAATTTGTAAATTAATATTTAAAATATTATTGAAAATATGTTAGAAGAAAATATTGGAGTTGTAAACTAAAACTAGCATTTTCCTCCAACAGTCGGTGTAACGCCCTAAAATTTGGGGATCGAGCAGGAGCCCACTCCCGAGTCCCAGCACATCACTTATGCAACATAGATAATGATGATTAAATATTGTCTGTATTTGTGCCATAAACATGAGTGAGATTATAAAAACACAACATATCATATTCCAGAGGCAGTTAAATATCGCAAGCGGAAGACTGTGACAGATATATAAAGTACATAGATGTGTTTCCCAACCTCCTGAGTATGATGGCATAACTGAGCTGAATAAATACATATCTATTCCAAAAAGAATACAAAATGACAAAATGTGAATGTCCAACTAATCATACATCCTTGTAAACCCGTTGATCAGAGCGGTCTACATAGACCAACCTGATAACTACATCTATGAGAACTCTTCCTCATCATCGTAGAAGTCTGGCTTGGCCTCATACGTCGCGTCAGAATCTGCATCTAAGACAGAGTCAGGTTAGTGTTTAAAACACCATCCCAGAACGTGGGAGTGAGTGATCAATTCAGTGGAGCTATAAGGCAAAGGTTAACATGTTATCAATTCGATCAAGTAGTAATGATAAATCAATACAATCAAACATCCCTAAGTACTCTGGTTAATGCAAACATGATATGTATTAATGATGCATGCCCTCGACTGCACTCCCTCTGCGATCTTCCTCATACGGTCGCGGCATGCACCCCTTTCTCTGTGCTCAACACCAACGCCAAAGGCACATGCAATGTGGTGCATGAGTGTGATTACTGAGTTCTTGTTAGACCTTTTCATATAGCAGGATTGGGAAACTAAGGTACCTCCCTTATATCGTTTCCCAAACATAATCCATTCTAGGGTCGTCAGTCCTAGCTAGTCTCATACGATGTTGTGGTTAGGTCGCTACAAAGGGCTCGTCACCTCAATGTAGGCCTAACTTATACTCTAGTTGCTATGGAAAGGCGCGTTGCCTCGACGTAGTCTCAGAGTATGCTCGAGGTCACTACGAATGACTCGTCACCTAATCGTAGGCCGACAGCTCGAATACAGTATCCCATACCACCGTATTAGTCTCACGAGCTTAGGTTGCTCACTAGTCACTACGGGTGGGCTCGTCACCCTGGCGTAGGCCGAGACTCCACCACAGTGTCCCATACCACCATGTTCGGCTCATGAGTCTTAGCAGATCGAGGTACCAAGGTTAACGGGTTTCTCACTTGTAAGTTGGTATCTTAGATTCAAATAGCAGCGTCCATACATGGTGAACATACATCGGGTCAACTGGGCTGCTTGACAAGCTCGACTGGTATGAGCATACGTCGACCCGATTGACATGGAGGGCGTAAACACTCCACGTGGCCTAACCACTACCGACAAGCAGCGTATGACTCAAATTCATCGGGCGTGTCTGTAGTGGTTAAGCGTTCAACCACTGTTCACAGACATTTACCGATTACCTAGACTACATAGTAGCCCTAATCACATTCCAAACAATAGCATTCACATCTAGTAATCCAAAACAGCATGTGACAACTGAAATCAGATATAAATCTTACTTGAGCAATTTAACAAACATATACTACACATATTATCATACACAGAGATTTCATCTATACAACACATAATAGTAAGATAGGTTACATAAAGGATACTATAACCCTAGTTAAGGGGATTGAGAATCATATCCCAACACCCTTATTACATGCATTTAAACAAGTATTTTTATATTCAAGCATTTCGTCAAACACATAGGCTACACATATCATATACATGTACTAAGGTAGTTATAATAGATATTATAGCAAATCCCTTTACAAGGGTTCACCATACGTACAACAATCATGAATTCTCAGTTAATAAACATAGTAAGCATACATCACAATTCCATACTCATTCACACATTTCAACAAACACATGAAATGCATTATAAATCAACATAGTTTATATATACATAATACGCGAAAACCCTCATATCCAAACACATGTGATAGCAATCAAACCAGTTATAAATCATTACTGACATTGAAAGCCTTGAAAACCATAACCTAAACATTTATAGTCCACACCTTTCGCCGATAAACAAGTATCGAACTCAGTTTGTATGTCAAGTCTTCGTCTATGGCACGACGGCCACCTATAGCATGAAATAGGTTAACTATTTCATCACTTACACTATTTAAAACTCTAAAACAAATTATGGTTAGGATTTCTTACTCAAGAACAGAATCAGAATCGCCGGAATAGCGATACAGAGGTGATAGTTAAGCACGTGGAGTAGCGTGATTGAATCCCACGAACAAGCTCCAACTCTCTCCCTCACTTTCTCTCTCTTTCCTTCTCTTTCTTCTCTCTTCTCTCTCTAGGGTTTGCAAATTCGTATGTGAAGGGAGACAGGGTTTAAGACCCTTATATAAGCCCAAAAGTGATGGGAATGGCCCCAGGGCCATGGTATACTTAGGTTATAGCAAAAAACCGTCTATTTCGGTTCAACGGAGCACTTCTGTAGGCCCTTTTTCTGCATGCAGTCGGGCTTAAGCTCCCTGGCATGGGATCTAGGTCGAGTTAAGTTTTTGGTCCGATCGAATTTACAGATCGACCGTGGCGGACCAGCTTCAGTTCAACGGTCGTCGACACTCGATCAGGGCTACAAGTATACTGACATGTGTTGGAAAATTTCCCTGATTCGACGGTGTATTTGGGTCAAATTCCGACGATCTGAATCCTTATATTTGTCCTACAAGTAAATGACTTAATTCACTTAATCTAAGTTCAATTTCTAAAGGTATTCGCGTTTCTCACACACTTCGCTCCGGGCTCAAGTTGTACGTTTCTGAATACTATCTGGATTTGATTCCTGAGATGGTTGTTAAGCCCAGCAAAGCGGTCATAATCATATAGTTTCGCGGTAATTGGACTTTCGGCTCGCAGTCCAGGTCTGATACGGAGTTTCCATGTGCTCTCAAGAGCAACTGGATTTTGAGATTGATCCTAGATTTTAGGGTAAAGTAGTGTTAATGATTCTACTTGTTTTAGGTCTTGCAGTTCGTATTTAAAGTGGTTAAAGCTAATTTCACAGCTAATCTAGTTTAACACTTAGTTAATTTTGTCTAATTTCTAAAGGATTTGGTCCTAAGTGATTTCTGCCTGATGTGGTACTCGGATCTTTGTATGGATTTTTTTGAGGCGTTACAATCTACCCCTTAAAGAAAAATTTTGTCCTCGAAATTAGTACCTTTTCGTACACCTTGAGAATGTGAAGATAGTTCTTGCGAAGCTCAGCTTCTGTTTCCCAAGTAGCCTCTTCCTCAGTGTGGTGTGTCCACAGAACCTTCACAAGTGGAATCACTTTACTGCGCAACACCTGTTCCTTCCTATCTATAACATGCATTGGTCGCAATACATAAGTAGCATCTTCACTCAATTGTACCTGCTCCCATCTGATAATGTGGGAAAGGTCAGGAACGTATTTCTTCAACATCGATACATGAAACACGTTGTGCACGCCGACAAGTGGTGTGGGCAAAGCAAGGCGGTACGCTACCGCACCCACATGATCTAGTATCTAGAATGGGCCAATGAATCTCGGCATGAGTTTCCCCTTCTTCCCAAACCGAAGGACTCCCTTCATGGGAGAAACTTTCAGAAACATATGGTCCTTGACCTCGAACTCTAATTACCACCGCCTCGTATCGGCGTAGCTCTTCTGTCTGCTCTGTGTTGCCAGAAGTCGATGTCTGATAATGTTGATCTTCTTTGAGGTCACCTGAATTAACTCTGGGCCAATCAAGCTTTTCTCGCCAACCTCTACCTAGCAATGCAGTGCTCTACACGGACGTCCATACAAGGCCTCGTAAGGAGCCATGCCAATACTCGCCTAGAAGCTGTTGTTATAGACGAACTCTGCATAAGGAAGACAATCATCCCAACTATCCTTGAAATCAAGTACGCAAGCTCGCAGCATGTCTTCTAACACCTGGTTTACCCGTTCTGTCTGCCCATCAGTATGTGGGTGAAACGCGGTACTGAACTTCAATTTCACACCCATAGCTTCCTGGATACGATCCAGAAGATAGATGTGAATCATGTGTCTCAGTCCGACACGATCTCCATGGGAACTCCATACAGACGTACTATCTCCTTGATGTACAGTCTGGCCAAGTCATCTGTTGAGTTCGAAACTCTAATAGGGAAGAAATGGGCCGATTTCGTCAACCGGTCCACTATCGTCTAAATAGAATCATGTCCCTTCCTCGTCTTCGGTAGCCCTGAGATGAAACCCATGGAGATGAAGTCCCACTTCCATTCAGCTATGGGCATGGGCTGAAGCAGTCCAGGAGGTCGGTGATTTTTGGCCTTGATCTGCTGGCACGTGAGACAACGTGATACGTACTCTGCTATGTGGGCCTTCATGTTGTCTCACCAGTACAACCTCTTCATATCTCGATACATCTTCGTACTGCCAAGATGCATCACCATTCTCGAATTGTGAGCAGCTTCTAGTACATCCCTTCTCAAGTCATAAAGGTTTGGGACGCATAGGCGGCCACGATAACGTAAACTCTCATCCGTACCAACTCTCCACTCAGAGTCTTCATCATCACTAGCTCATTTCCTCAATTCTAGCAACCCTTATCTTCCCCCTGAGCCACGATGATTCGGTCACCAATCAGTGGTTGTACACATATGTGTGCGATGCTCTCAAATGGCTCCTCTACCATAAGTCTATGCTCAAAATCTCGCACAAACTCTACCATGTCCCACTCTGCTATCATCAGCGAAGCTATAAATTCTATCGCCTTCTTATGCCTCAACGTGTCTGCCACAATGTTAGCCTTGTCAGGATGGCAGGAGACCTCGAACTTGAAGCCTTTCAAGGTTTACATCCATCGTCGTTGTCTCATATTCAAGTCCCTCTGCGTGAATATGTACTTAAGGCTCTTGTGATCGCAAAAGAGCTCGAACTCCTCTCCGTAGAGGTAATGTCTTCAGAGATTCAGTGCAGATATGATAGCCGTTAACTCGAGGTCGTGTGTAGGGTATGTTTCCTCGTGTTTCCTCAACTGTCGTGATGCGTAAGCGATCACCCTGTCCTTCTGTATAAGGACACAACCCAAACCAACATGAGTAGCATTGGTGTAAATGGTATACTTGACCCCTTACTCTGGCAATACTAGCACAGGGGCGGACGTCAACTTATACTTCAGTTCCTGAAAAGCTGCCTTTGCCTTCTCATTCTAGGCGAACTTGAGATCCTTCTTAGTCAGCTGAGACAACGGTCTAGCTATCTTGGAAAAATCCCAAATGAATCGACGGTAGTAGCCTGCCAGGCCAAGAAAACTCCTTACTTCTGTAACCGAACCGGGCTGCTCCCAGTCCTGAGCTGCGGCTACCTTAGCAAGGTCCACAATTATCCCTTCCTTGGACACCACATGTCCCAGGAACTTGACTTCTTCTTTCCAGAAGTCATACTTCTTATACTATGCAAACAACTGGTTCTTCCTCAGAGTATCAAAGACTGCTCGCAAGTGCTCCTCGTGATCTTCCCGACTCTTGGAGTATATCAGGATGTCATTTATAAACATAATGACGAATCGGAATAGAAACGGCCGAAACACCCGGTTCATCAGGTCCATGAACACGGTCGGTGCGTTTGTGAGTCCAAACGACATCACAAGGAAGCTGTCTTCTGCACGTCCTCATCCCTAACGAGCAACTGGTGATACCCTGACTGTAAATCAATCTTCGTGAAGTACTGCGCCCCCTTCAACTGATCGAACAAATCATTTATCCTGGGCAAAGGGTACTTGTTCTTCACCGTCACCTGGTTCAACCTGCGGTAATCAATACACAACCACAGTGATCCATCATTCTTCTTCACAATAACATGGGCCCTCCCCACGGATATACACTCGGTCAGATGTAGCCTACATCCAACAAGCCGTCAATCTGTCTCCTCAATTCCTCCATCTCACATGGAGGCATACGATACATGGGTAACTAGATGGGTGTCGCACCAGGCACAAGATCAATGGTAAAATCGATCTCGTGCTGAGGAGGTAATCTAGGAATCGTCCTGAACACGTCCGAGAAATCCTGAACTACGGGCGTGTTCCCAAGTGTTGGACCATCATGATCTTTCAATAGGGAAGCATAACAACACTCAATTTGTCAAGCATTCTACACATTCCATAACAAAAGGAGCTTCACGTATTTCATTAAACAAAATTGGTCACCATACATGAGATTAGTTTT
Organism: Magnolia officinalis; assembly: GCA_021015155.1. Taxonomy (NCBI): domain Eukaryota; kingdom Viridiplantae; phylum Streptophyta; class Magnoliopsida; order Magnoliales; family Magnoliaceae; genus Magnolia; species Magnolia officinalis. The sequence goes on along the minus strand of JAJHSJ010000257.1, from coordinate 36,523 downwards.
ACATGAATCATGATAAGAAATGCATGTGTGCTAATCTAATAAAGTCTTAAACACAACACACCATCAACCTACCCTACTGTTAAGCCCGTTAAGGCTAAAACATAGAAACTAGGAAACAAGCAACAAAGCAAACTAAAAGACGACTGCAAGCATGACTAGTTGTCTGAATCAGGTGATGGTGCTGGCGCGCCCTTGTCCTGCAGACAACACAGGATGGCCCTCAAGGTGGGAGACACCTTGCTAAACTTCGCTTTGTGAAGGCCTGAGGCTCTTCAACCTTGGCTCGGGTCGCAGTGACCTCCTGTCGCAGGGCGGCCTAACCCTCCTCAAGTTGAGCCAAATGGGCTTATATAGTAGCCTGATCACTGTCACGCTCCTGTGTAGTAGGAGGAGAGCCCTCATCAATGTCCTGGGCCTCCTCTTCCTCTTCCTGCTCTCATTTTTCCCTTATCTTGTCTCCTTCTTCATCACTCCCCTCTTCTTCACTTTCCGTCTCATCCTCACTCTCGTCAAATCGGGCTATCAAGCCAACATTGACTGTGAGGTCACGCCTTCCCACAGAAAATTTGAACTGCAAAGGCTCCAGTGTTGGCTCCCATATATGTGCATTGAAGGCTCAGACAGTGTTCACATTCTCACGGGACTTGCCCCCAAATATTGGGACCCCACCCGGCCTCCACCAGGCCGTCCATCACCAGATATTTTCCAAAGAGCTTCTCGTCCACGTGTGCTTCAAAAGGACCCTACGGCCCTCGAATCTTCCATGAGACAACTCCGCCAGTAAAGCCCTTTCGAGAGGAGCTTGAGGATCGAGGTCCCGCTTTGTCCTTATCTCTCAATCGGTGCTCGAACCTGCGACGGTGCCTCTCGGCCTCCTTGAACTAGTAGGGCGGGTAGTCCCGGCCTCATCCATGGGAGCTCTCTTCTTTCCCATATGAAGAGAAAGAAGCGTGGAGATGGAGAAAATAGTCATTACAAGCTCGAAGAGAGCCATTGTAGTGAAATAAGGAAGAGGGAACAAAATGGGTTGATGAACTTTGGGGTTTTTTTAGACACAAAGGAGTATTTTTGTACTCAAATGAGAGGGATTAAGGAAGATAGACAATTGTGGAAGATGGGTTTGAGAGAATGGTGTAGATGGTGCAAGAAAAAAGGAAGAAAATGAGCTTAGAGGGGTGATTTGAGAGGAGAAATTTGGATTTTTTGAGAGAAAGGAAAGCTTGGAGGGGTGGGAAATGAAGAAGGGAAGCAAATGGAAAGGTTATAGGGGTCCCTACATGATTCTGTGGGCCTCATAGCGTCCCACAAGTGCCGGCCCGCCCAGACGATCGACAGGCCCGGTCCAGGCGATCGGCGAGGCCTCGCCGAACCGGGGATGCCATCGCCGGTCTCTAGACACCTAGGAGAGGGCTCGCCCCAGAAGTGATGTCATCCCCCCTGGGTACTGGAAATGTGTGGGGTCCACTTTGGGTCCCCCCGATTTGCACCGTGTAGGCCCCCGACTCCACTTGAGTCGTTTCGGGTCCCATTTCGCATACTTTCGCATTTTTCGGGTCGTTTGAGGTTGGAAGGGGTTAAATCGTCGTCTAAACCCGTCGATTGATGCTCTAGAAGTGATCCGGGATCTCCTCAAGTGATCACGGGTGTGTACGGGCTCGATCTTGGCGGTCGATTTTAGTTAATTTTGCCGATTGGCGAAACTGAGAATCCTATGCCTATTTCTACGTTGTATCACACCCTCCTAGGTCAAAGTATGCCAGTGTGCATCGTGTGACCATAACCCAGGTCTAGTTTAATCCAAATCATGCTCTGATACCAACTTGTAGCGCCCTGAAATTTGGGGGTCGAGTAGGAGCCCAAATCCCGAGTCCTAGCACATCACTTATGCAATATAAATAATGATGATTAAATGTTGTCTGTATTAGTGCCTTAAACATGAGCGAGATTATACCAAACAGCATATCATACTCCAGAGGCAATTAAAATCGTAAGCGGAAGACTGTGACAGATATATAAAGTACATAGATGTGTTTCCCAACCTCCCGAGTATGATGGCATTACTAAGCAGCATAAATACATATCTGTTCCAAAAAGAATACAAAATGACAAAATGTGAATGCCCAACTAATCATATATCCCTGTAAACCCGTTGATCAGAGCGATCTACATAGACCCGCCTGATAACTGCATGTATGAGAACTCCTCATCGTCGTAGAAGTCTGGCTCGGCCTCATATGTCGCGCCAGAATCTGCATCTAAGACAGTCTGGTTGGTGTTTAAAACACCATCCGAGAACGTAGGAGTGAGTGATCAACTCAGTGGAGCTATAAGGCAAAGGTTAACATGTTATCAATTCAATCAAGCAGTAATGATAAATCAATACAATCAAACATTCTCAAGTACTCTAGTTAATGCAAACATGATATGTATTAATGATGCATGCCCTCACCTGCACTTCCTCTGCGATCTTCCTCTTACGGTCGTGGCATGCACTCCTTCCTCTATGCTCAACACCAATGCCAAAGGCACATGCAATGCGGTGCATGAGCGTGATTACCGAGTTCTTATTAGACCTTTTTGTTGAGGGTCAAATATTACATATTAGACCCTATTTATTACCTAGATTTCGAGTATGATAATGTTTAACGGTCGGTTTTAACCGTGTTTGTGATGCAGGTTGTATTTGAGAGCATGGACTGCAACAAGGTGCTTAAAGCATAGATTTAACGCTCTAATGACACCAAAGGCAAGGGATGGACTCCAGGGGACCAAGATCGATGAATTACATGCCAGAGATCTGAGAAAATTGGGAAACTGAAGCTCAAGTGGCCCAAAAATCTTCTAGAATGCAAGATCACAGGGTTCCCACCATCCGTTTAGCTCGAACCTTTACATATGGCCTGAAGACCATAAATTAACCGTACACGTCAAATTTCAGCCATTGGATCTCTCGAAAAGTGGCCCAACGGACAGATCAGCCCATAAATTCTCGATTTGGGGCCCACCTAATATCTGGATCTGCTTCAATTTTAGTCTCAACTCATTAATGAGCTGAAGAAACGAATGGATGGAATGGGTTTCTCACGAACATCACGGTGGACCCCACATGTTTAGCGCGTGTACATGGGGTACATGTGACCGCGCCGCACCGGACGGTCAGCCCGGTCAAAGCCGGGCTAACCCGCGCCATCTCCCACTCGGAGACAGCGGACGGACGCTGTCCGTCCGTTTTTGAGTAGTGGGCCCCACCCATTGTCCATATGGACAATCCAAACCGTCCATTGAATCCAGAGGGGGAGCGTGACCCTCGCCTAGGTGACCGTTTGTCCCCATGCACACATGAATACGTGGATCGTCGAAAAATGCAAGATTAATGGTGACTTGATTTTGTGCAGTGGACCGCACCAAAACTCGACAAAAACCACTCCTTCCTGACTGAAATTACGCCAGAAATCCAATGAACGGGGTGGATCTTCTAGAAAACATCACTATGGGGCCCACCGAACACGTCGGCGCATGTACGTGCGTAAGCCTACGTACGTCTGTGGAAAACTAGATTTTTCAGCTGTTTGTGGCCCACTATCTTCGATAATCTTGATGATCCAAACCGTCCATCGTGTAGCTCGTCCAAAAACGCCCCAAGGGACGTTGTTTCTTTGGAAAAAAATGTGAGGAAAGTGGAAGTTTTTCCATGTGTTTCTTGGCTGCGAAAATAGATTACGCAGACGGTTTTCTTGGTTGACGCACACAGCTGGCTGCGGGAACTCCCTTCTAGCTGACCTAAGCCTCTACAAAAGGAGGAGAAAAGAGGGAAAAAAGGATTCAACAGTGCTTGGACATGGAGTGCAAGACAGGGAGTAGCTTTAGATTATTTTTTTTTCTTTATTGTTTTATTTGTTACTTGTTTTCTTTAAGAGTTAGTGATTCATAACTGTGGTTAGCTAACCTCCTAGCTAGTGCTAGGAGGTGAAACTTGTGGTGTGATGGGGTTGATCCTACGGTTTTGATTCATGTTGAACTGAATTTGATGCTAGTTTGATTTTAAAGATTACTTTGGTTTTTAATGGTTTATTGTGACTTACATTACAGTAGATCTGCGATGGCTTGAGTATTTCCTTTTCCTTTTTGTGATTATGATGCCAGGATGCCCTGTTGTTCACCATCGTCTCCTGGGCATGGTGGGATGACGGAACGCCTCCCTAACATTCATACATCACTCAGATTGGCCGTGAATTAGTTTAATTTTGTTGTTTGCTTTGTCTCATGGGCATGGTTTTGTGATGGAATTCATTCTAATTTGCACCTGTCTGATTCCTTGAAAACTAGATTAAATGAAGTTCAGAATTGATTTTCAGGTTATTTCTTCCAACTGGATGAAGACGGGACTCAAAGTCCAGAGTTCATGAATCGATCGTAGATCTCCCTGATCTCCATGAGTGGATCCTCTAAATCCCTAGTTTCCTACCTCTGAATTCTTTAAATTTTAGATTCGTATTTCATCATTATTCTTCAGCCTATACTCGATTTATATTGCATCTCATTCTAGTTAGTCTAGTTAGTTTCTTAGGTACAGGTTTCAGTCCTTGGGATTCGACCTCGGTCTTACGAGTTTAATACTACATCATAACTCTATACTTGGGGGGGGGGGGGGTGTAAACAAGTTTTTGGCGCCGTTGCCGAGGACTGACGACTACGATTTTCTAAAATTAATAGTTTTGGGATTAGTCTAAGATTATGATTTTTTTTCTAACCTTAGATTTTAGGTTTAGGTTTTCCTAATTTTTAAACTAACCTGTTTTTCCTGTTTTGTTAGGATTCTGTAACGACCTGAAAATTTCCGTACATTGGGCCGAGTACCACCTCGACCAGAAATCACATAGGATTAAATCCTTTAGAAATTTAACAAAGTTAACTAAGTACTAAACTCGGTAAATCATGAAATCCGTTGGGATCGCTTTAAATACGATCTGCAAGACCCAAAACTTGCAGAATTGGTGACTCTAGGTTACCCTAAAGTCTAGAGCCAAACTCATTACCCGTCTGCTCTCGGGACTGAAACGAAACTTCGTATGAGGTCTAGATCGCACATCGGGAGTCCGATTAACACGAAGCTAAGGAACCAGGACCGCCCCACTGGGCTTGACAATCATCTCAAAAATCAGATGATTCCGATGTCCCACGGCCATTATTTTCACTCCGGAGCGAGGGAGTGTGAAAAACACTATTTCCATTCAAGAGAAAATATCTGGAATAGTGATCTGGCACCTTTCGGTTGCACGTCAGTATTAAGCAACCTGACCGTCGGAATCAGACCAAATTACACCCTCGGATTAAGAAAAATTTCAGGAACATTTACATGTACTCAGAAATTCCGATCGTGGCCCACGGACCGTTGAACTGAGAGTGGTCCGCCACGTGCGATCTGGGAATCCGATCGAGCCGAAAACGTAATCCCACGTGGATCCGCAGTGGGTGAGCTTAAGTCTGACGTTTGGCTCAAAGAGGGCTACCAGAACACCCCTTTTGAGCTTGGAAAGTGGCGAAATGCCTATGTAAGCAGTTACCCTTGAACCTGAGTCTGTTTTGGGAAGGTTTGTGGCTATAAAAGGGGCTTAGAACAGCCCCTCTCACAGCCATACGAATTTGGGTTAAAACCCTAAGAGAGAAAGAGAGAAAAGAGAGAGAACTTGTGGAGATCGAAGCCGATCTTCCTCCTGCTGCTTCCACCTCTCCCACGGCCTACACCGCGCTATTCCAAGAGGTTTCCCGGCGGTTTCCACCCCATTTGAAGGTAAGAAACCCTAACCCTAGGTCTGATTTGAGCCTAATTAGTGATAGGTTAAGGAAAGACTAATCGAATGCGATCTTTAGGCTAAGAAACTCCCGTATACGGAAGCACCAACCTTCTTGCTGATTCGTTGGAATTCCAAGGGCTGAGGTGAGGACTTTAAGCGTATAAGTTACGGTTTTCAACGCTTTCAATGACAGATAATGATAGATTCATGATCTGCATGCAAATGCACATGTACAAAGTGCTTTCCGTTTCCTGTTTCGATTAGCGATAAAGATTATGGAATTTTACATACTCTTGATATACGTAGAAATACCGTATACGTATTTTTGTTGAGAAAATGTTTGACATGTTTATTTAATGTTTGATTATATCATGTGTGGATAAAATACTAGTTTGGCGAAAGAGATCGCAAAAATATATGTTCATGTGTAAATGCCATGTATGTCGAAATTGCGTATTCTAGAAATCCCGCATGCGTGCGGATTTTGGATATGTAATTGTAATGATTATTTGTTGTATGAATACGATATACGCGGGAAAAATACTCCCGGGGCTTAGGGACAGCCCAATCACGAACTTGCCTAACATACGTCATGTATGTTGGAAATGTGTATTCTAAGTGTTTGTGTATGTGCATGTAGGTGTACATGTGCATGTACTAGTGCCTTAGATAGGCGCTGATATGGATTCTCCAACTCCCTTAGAGACATGTAGGATCCCCTCCATGCGGTGGTTCACCGCAACCACTTAATTGTAGTGCACACACAATTCTATCCCTATGGGGATAGTGCTGTAGTACATGCATTACAATATGCTTTATAACATGCTTCTCAACATGCCTTGTAACATGCTTACTCCATGTCTTACTTTATGCTTTATAACATGCCGACTAACATGCTTGTATTGCTTGTTTACCATGCTTTACTTCACATGCTAGCGATGAAAACTGTTTGAGTTTGGGACTATGTTTATAGTCCAAACACTCGGTACCAGACTTGTGATTGTGGCTGAGATTCATGTCGCCACAAAGGACGGGTCCGGCGAACCCGAGTCGTACTTCGGTTGGCGATAGTGGTTGGCCACGCGGAGTGCTTTTGCGCTCCATATCGCTCAACTTGTGGTGCGCTCGAGCTAGTCAGGCTCGCCACTTGAACCGAAGTGTAGTTGTGTGTTCACCTTGTTTGGTCGCTACTGCTTGAACCTAGGGTACCAAACTTACCAGTGGTGATTCCTGTTTAACCATGGTACCTAGATCCGCTAAGACGCATGAGCCGGGCATGGTGGTATGGGACACCGTGGTCGAGCTGTCGGCCTATGCTGGGGCCATGTGCCTCCCCGTAGTGACCATTGCGCAACTATCTCGTGAGCCGAATACGGTGGTATGGGACACTGTATTCGAGCTGTCGATACTTCGGCGAGAGCCGAGTACGGTGAGATCTGTGCTCGTGCTGACGGGCGACGAGTCCTCCGTGGTATCATCGAGTGTACTTTAAGTATCTGTGATTGGCCACGAGCCTTTCACAGTAACTAGAGTGTGAGTTGAGCCGAGTACGGTGAGACCTGTACTTGAGCTGACGGCTAGTGATTGAGCCGAGTACGGTGAGACCTGTACTCGAGCTGACGGCCAGCAATTGAGCCGCATACGGTGAGATCTGTATCCGCGCTGACGGGTGACGAACCTGTTGCGATGCCATCACTAAGCTTCTCAAACCATAACATCGTATGAGAATAACTAGGATTGACGACCCTAGAATGGATCATGTTGGGAATGATACAAGGGAGGTACCTTAGTTTCCCAATACTGCTGATTGAAATGGACTAATAATAACTTGGCAATCACGAGCATCATCGCACCGCATGTGCTTTGTAGATGTGGCGCACTGAGGGAGTTAAGCATTCGCGAACGTAAGATGATGTCGCTTGAGGGTGGTTTGGCAAGGGCATACAGCATCATGTCATATCATTTTTGCATTTAACAAGAGTAGTTAGAAATGCTTGATTTGTACTGCTTTATCATTACTGCTTGGTTGATTTGATAACATGTTAACTTATGCATTATTGTTCCACTGAGTTAGCTACTCACTCCCACGATACGGGACGGTGTTGTACACACCAACCAGACTCTGTTGCAGGATTAGAGGGCGCCTTGGTTCAGGAGCCAGAGCCCGACGTTGATGAGGACCAGGAGGAGTTCTCTTTCATGCAGTATTCTGACGGCTACGCCTAGGCCGGCTGCATCGCGGGACTTTTGGGGCCTCTTTTGAGGATGTATTTTGGGTTTTTAATTTACAAACTTTACATGTATATTGGTGCTCAGCTAGTACTCATACCTGAAGTTCAGAAAATTTTGTTACTTTACATACTTGTATATAAAATTTCAGTCTTCCGCTGTTTTTAAATGCAATTGAACTGGGTATGAATTACTGTTTTGGTTTAATCTCATTCATGTTTATTGCGCTAACTCAGACAACATTTAACCGACATTGTGTATGTTGCATAAGTGATGCGTTGGAACTCGGGAGTTGAGTTCATACTCGACCCCCGAATTTCAGGGCGTTACAAGTTGGTATCAGAGCATGATTTTGATTAAAACGGGACCTGAGTTATGTCCCCACACGTACGCTGACGCATTATACTTAGGAGGGTGCGCAAACGTTTAGAAACAGTCCTAGGGTCTCCCGACTTCACCGTTCGGTGAAATTCGTTGAAAATAGACGCGTTGATCGAGTTTGTACTCGATCCTGACCGCACACGTGGACTCCAAATCACCCCTTGACCGTCTATTGACGTGTCATGGTCACATTTCACCAAAAAGAATCCTTGAAAATCAGGAAAAATCAGATTGATTCTGAAATTTCCGAAAACTGCCCGTTTGGGAGCCGAACGGAGTTCGTGGGCCCCCCACGTCAGCCCATTATGAATTTCGACCAAGCCAGGGTGCATTCAGCACCCTGGGCACGTGCCAAGGTGGGCCAGGCCGCGGCAGCGCGGTTCCGGCCAAGTCCGGCCGCGGCGCCGCCGCGGGTCGGGCGGCGCGCCGCCGGCCGGTCGGTTTTTCCGGTGGTGGTCCAAGTGTGGGCTGGGTCGGTTTGACCCCCCCTACCCCATGGCACGTCCCATTTGTGGTTTTGGTTAGAATAAATAGGGTTGGAAGCACCCCCTTTCCATTTCACCCCTCTTTTCAAGCACCTCCATCCCATTTTCGAATTTTCTTCAAAAACCCATCCCTACAACCTCCAAATCTTCCATTTTTCTTCCATATCTCACCCATCCCAACCTCCCACGACAGCCCTAGCTTCCCCTTTCCCCATTTTCTCAAGTTGGAGCTCTCATATCCCTCTTTGGAGCTCAAAATCGGGTAAGATTCAAACCCATCCCACTTCCTTCTTGTTTCTTCTTCATTTTCTACCTCTTGGGCTCCTCCCACACCCATTGCATTGATTATTTGTGGTGGAGCAAAGAGATCAGCCCTTAAATCCCATTTTGGGCAAATTTCCATGGCCCTCCTTGGTGTGGTGGCCACCATTTTCTCTCTTTCCTCCATCCTATCTTTCATGGGAAAGAGGAAAACCGCGGCTGATGATGCCGGCCCAAGTAGGCCAGCCCATTCTCAAAGAAGATCCGACGTCGGGGCCGGCCCAAGCACCGTGCGGGAATTTAGGTCAAAGCGAGACTTGGATCCCGACCATCCCGCCAGAAATGCTTACCCGATTGGCATGGAATATGGGCGCTTTGCGGGCCGCAAAGTTGTGTTTGAAGCCCATGTAGATGAAAGGATGTTCGGGCTACACCCACTGATGGACCACCTGGTGGACATCGGTTGGAATTCTATATTTGATGGCCAGTCGCCTGCATGTGAGAACACGGTCCGCGCCTTCTATGCTCACATCGTGGACGCATCTGTTGAGCCTCTTCAGTTTACTGTTTCTGTGAGGGGCATTAGACGCACAATTACAGTGGATGAAGTGGCTCGGATCACCAAGCTGCCGCGTGGTCAGGTACACCCCAGTGGTAGCTTTTCCAGAAGTGCGCGGGAAAGGGATCGCCGCGCGCGATATCTCTGTGGTCGCCGGGTTACTTGGAGGAGAGGAAACAGCATTGCGTCGACAAAAATGGCGGAAGACTACCGGTTACTCCATCATATTTTCACCTACAACGTGTACCCACGAATGGGTAACCGCACGGAATGTACTCGGGTGATGGTAGACTTCTTGTACAAGATGGGACATGGAGACGATATATGCCTACCACGTTCATCCTATCTCAGATAGTGCATGCCGTTCGTTCTACCAGGAACGATCTTTCGCTTCCATTTGGCCGTCTGATCTGCAGGATGGCTCGTGATGTAGGCTACAGGTTGAACATGGAGGATCTTGCACCGGTCCGAATCATAAGTGAAGCGACACTCAGGAATATGAAGATCGGCCCTCAACAGCGGCAAGCCCGACTCGACGACTCTGGTGATGAGTCGGATAGTGCCGGCGAGGAGAGTGATGAGGAGGGCGATGATGATATACAGGAAGAAGAACCTGAGGCTCAGGACACCGAGGAGAGTTCACCTCCTGTGGCTCAGGAGCCTGGTATTGATCGGGATGCTTTTGACGCGCGATTTGCCCGTCTTGAGGAAGGGCAAGCCGCCCTGCAGCAAGAAATTGGTCAAGTTCGAGCCAAGCTTGAAGAGACTGACGCCTATATAAAGAGAAGCTTCAAGAAGATGTCCCGTACGTTGAAGGCCATCCTGTGCTGTGCGCAGGATAAGAATGCTCCTCCTCCACCGCCTACTTCGGATGCTTAGTCATCCATGTGTTGTGTGTTGTTGCTTATGTTGGTTACCGCGATAGGCGGTTTATGTTTTTATGTTGTTGATGTAGTAGGTAGTAGCATGCTTTGTATGTTTTCATGTAATGAATGTAATGGCTATCATGTGATTTTCTGTCGTGATTCATGTAACTCTGTGTCCATGTATTATGACAATTTTGAGTAAATGAAAAGCATGTAGCCTCTTTGTATTGATGATGTGTGGAATGCGTAAGTGCCTCATGATGTGTTTTGTGCTATATCTCACGAATGATCTACCCTATGTTGTATAGGGCATGCCGCGGCAGTATACGCGGAGCACGGCACATCTACGTTTGACCGGCTCTATGGACCAGACTCCTTCTGGTAGTGGCGGTCCTACTGACCGTGGATTGGGATCTGATCAGCCTTCTGCTGGTCCTAGTGGTGGACAGCCACCTTACACACCCCCGGTCAGAGAGCAGTATCGGCCGTCATCTGCTGCACATCATGATTCCCAGGCTGCTCCACAGCCTGATAGATTTGAGCAGCTGATGATGATGATGCATCAGCAGCAGATGCAGCAGCAGCAGCAGATGCAGCAGCAGCAGCAGATGCAGCAGCAGCATGAGCAGATACAGCAGCAGCAGCAGATGCAGCAGCAGATACAGCAGCAGCAGCATCAGGATCTGATGGCCACTATTGCTGAGGCCTTGTCCCACGGAGGTGGTGCGGCTCCACCTACTACGTCTGCGCATCCTGAGGAGTATTCTGAGCCTCCTGCGCGATGTGAGGATGCGCCTCTGCCTGCACCCGTTGCACCTCCTACTGGAGATGTCGGTACGCGAGGGCTACTCGAGCGATTTCAGCGCTTGAGGCCTCCTTCATTTGCGGGTTCTCACAGACCCGAGGAGGCAGAGTTCTGGTTGGACCGCATCTCCAAGATGCTACGGATGTTACATTGCTCTGAGGCAGAGCAGGTTGAGCTGGCTACCTTTATGTTTGAGAGGGAGGCCAGTTTATGGTGGGACAGTGTGCTGCGCACGGTCGCAGTGGACTTCGTGTGGACTTGGGAGGCTTTCGAGTCTCGGTTCCACGAGAAGTATTACCCGCAGACATATCGACATGAGCGGGAGGACGAGTTTTTGCGCCTCAGGCAGGGAGGCATGTCGGTGACGGAGTATGAGCACCGGTTTACCGAGTTGGGCCGCTTTGTCCCGACCATCCTCGTCAATGAGCAGATGAGGATGCGACGATTTACTGGAGGCTTGCGACCTGACATACGGTCGAAGCTTTGCTGCCTCACTATCCCTACTTATGCAGCACTGGTCCACATGTCTATGACGGCCGAGCAGGATGTGGACCGTCTGGCCCGATCACGCGGTACTATGGTTGCGAGACCGCGCCAGGATACACAGAGCAGGCCTATTTTAGGCAAGAGGCCTCGAGCCGATTCTCCCCCCAGGGCTGCAGCGCCAGTGCTTCCCATGAGACGCCCGTTGGTGACCTGCACGTTTTGCGGGAAACCAGGACATCCTGCCGAGAGCTGCTTCTCGCGCATGCGGGCTAGCGGATTTGCGCCACCGCAGAGATTGGGTCGCTCTTATCCCCAGACCATTTCAGCTCCGCCGCTACAGACCGCTCCTGCACATCCTTCATTCCGACCTCCTGTGCCGTTCTTCAGACCGCCACAGCGACCCCAGGCTCCTCAGCCGAATCGCCAGCAGCAGGCCCGTGTGCATACCCTTGTTGCTGAGGCACCGAGACGTCGATATCGGCACCGACGGCCTTCGAGGGCACGGCTCATATCCATGGTACTCCCGTTTCTCTACTGGTGGACACTGGGTCCACTATCTCTATCATTTCATGTGGGGCGGTGAAACGCCTATCTTTGCATTCTGTTCCCACTAAGGGAACGAGACTCACTACGGCCACCGGGACCTTCTCGGATGTCACGCGTTTATGCGAGAGTTGCGCGATAGATTTGGGTAGCAGCACGGAGCACGTCGACCTTATTGTTGCTCCGCTATGGCACTACGACGTTATACTTGGCATGGATTGGCTCGCCAAGATGAGGGCGGAGATAGATTGCGATGCTCGGATCGTGACCGCCTATGGACCTGACGGCACAGCGTTCACGTTCTCTGTACAGGTCAGTTGGCCCTGTCGAGTTGATTGTTATGCTGCATTACTTGTGCCGATTGATGGTCCGACACTGGAGGGTACGCCAGTGGTTAGGGAGTTTGTTGGAGTCTTTAAGACTATCCCTGGTTTACCTCCTCGGCGCGAGATTGACTTTACGATTGACCTTACGCCTGGTGCGATGCCCATCTCGTTGCCGACCTATCGTATGCCTCCATGCGAGATGGAGGAACTGCGGAAACAGATTGACGAACTTGTAGAGAAAGGCTTTATTCGACCTAGTGTGTCTCCTTGGGGAGCACCTGTGTTGTTCGTGAAGAAGAAGGACGGGTCGCTACGGTTGTGTATTGATTACCGTAGGTTGAACCAGGTCACGGTGAAGAACAAGTATCCTTTGCCCAGGATAGATGATCTGTTTGATCAGTTGAGGGGGGCGAAGTATTTCTCGAAGATTGACCTTCAGTCAGGGTACCATCAGTTGCGCGTGAGAGAGGAAGATATACAGAAGACAGCCTTCAGGACGTGCTTCGGGCACTATGAGTTTTTGGTGATGTCGTTCGGTCTGACGAACGCACCAGCCGTGTTCATGGATCTGATGAACCGGGTATTTCGGCCCTTCCTTTACCGATTCGTCATCGTTTTTATCGATGATATTTTGATATACTCCACGAGTCGGGAGGAGCACGAGGAGCACCTGCGAGCAGTGTTGGGTACGTTAGAGAGGAACCAGTTGTTTGCGCAATACAAGAAGTGCGACTTCTGGCAGGAGGAAGTCAAGTTCCTGGGACATGTGGTGTCCAAGGATGGGATAGCAGTGGACCTTGCTAAGGTAGCCGCGGTTCAGGATTGGCAGCAGCCTGAGTCGGTTACTGAGGTGAGGAGTTTCCTTGGTCTGGCTGGGTATTACAGACGTTTCATTCGGGATTTCTCGAAGATCGCCAGGCCATTGTCGCAGTTGACTAGGAAGGACCTGAAGTTCGCCTGGAATGAGAAGGCGGAGGCAGCTTTTAAGGAGCTGAAGGACAAGTTGACGTCCGCCCCTGTGCTAGTATTGCCAGAGCAAGGGGTGAAGTACACGGTATATACTGACGCGTCTCGCGTTGGTTTGGGTTGTGTGCTGATGCAGAAGGATAGGGTGATTTCGTATGCCTCGAGACAATTAAGGAAGCACGAGGAGAATTACCCTACACATGACCTGGAGTTGGCAGCAGTCATCTTTGCATTGAAGCTCTGGAGACATTACCTCTATGGAGAGGAGTTCGAGCTTTTCTGCGACCACAAGAGCCTTAAGTATATATTCACGCAGCGAGACTTGAATATGAGACAGCGCCGATGGATGGAGACCTTGAAGGACTTCAAGTTCGAGGTTTCCTACCATCCTGGCAAGGCGAACCTTGTGGCAGACGCGTTGAGCCGCAAGAAGATGATTGCATTTGCGGCACCGCTGATGATAGCCGAGTGGGACATGATGGAGTTTGTGCGCGACTTCGAGCAGAGACTCACTGTCGAGGAGCCTTTTGAGTGTGTTGCGCACGTTCGGGCGCGGCCACTTATTGACGACAGGATTGTTGAGGCCCAAAGGGGCGATATACGGCTGTCTGAGCTTCGAGAGCAGGCTAGCGACGCCGTGGATTCCGAGTGGAGAGTTGGTTCTGATGGGGGTTTACGATTCCGTGGCCGCCTATGTGTTCCTGATGTGGCTGACTTGAGACGCGAGCTTCTCGAGTCTGCCCATAACTCGAAGCTTGCGATGCATCCTGGTAGCACGAAGATGTACCAGGACATGAGACGGACTTACTGGTGGGACAACATGAAGGCCCACATCGCTGAGTATGTATCTCGGTGTCTGACGTGCCAGCAGGTCAAGGCAGAACATCGCCGACCTCCTGGACTGCTTCAGCCCATGCCTATAGCGGAGTGGAAGTGGGACTTCATCTCCATGGACTTCATATCTGGGCTGCCGAAGACGAGGAAGGGACATGATTCTATTTGGGTGATTGTGGACCGGTTGACCAAATCAGCCCATTTTCTCCCTATCAGAGTTACGAACTCTGCAGACGAGCTGGCTAGACTGTACATCAGAGAGATCGTTCGTCTGCATGGAGTTCCCTTAGAGATCGTGTCGGACAGAGACACGCGATTCACATCCATCTTCTGGACTCGTATCCAGGAGGCGATGGGTGTGAAGTTGAAGTTCAGTACAGCGTTTCATCCTCAGACTGATGGGCAGACAGAGCGGGTGAATCAGATTTTGGAGGATATGTTGCGAGCGTGTGTGTTGGACTTCAAGGACAGCTGGGATGACTGTCTTCCGTACGCAGAGTTCGCCTACAATAACAGCTTCCAGGCGACTATTGGTATGGCGCCTTATGAGGCTTTATATGGTCGACCTTGTAGGGCACCGCACTGCTGGGCAGAGGTTGGCGAGCGCAGCCTGATTGGCCCAGAGTTGGTCCAGACGACTACAGAGAAGATTGATATCATCAGGCGTCGATTACGCACAGCGCAGAGCAGACAGAAGAGTTACGCCGATACGAGGCGGCGACCGCTGGAGTTCGATGTCGGGGATCATGTCTTCCTTCGAGTTTCCCCTATGAAGGGAGTCCTTCGGTTCGGGAAGAAGGGGAAGCTCACACCGAGATTTATCGGTCCATTTCAGATACTGGATCGAGTGGGTGATGTGGCGTATCGTCTCGCCTTGCCTACGCCGCTTGCTTCTGTACACAACGTATTTCATGTCTCTATGCTGAAGAAGTACGTTCCTGATCCTACGCATATCATCAGATGGGAGCAGGTACAGTTGAGCGAGGATGCTACGTACGAGCTGCGCCCGACGCGTATCCTTGATAGGAAGGAGCAGGTACTACGTAGCAAGGTCATCCCACTTGTGAAGGTGCTGTGGACACATCATTCCGAGGAGGAGGCTACCTGGGAGACTGAGGCCGAGGTCAGAAAGAACTACCCTCAGATTCTCGAGGACTACGAAAAGGTATAAATTTCGAGGACGAAATTTTTTGTTTAAGGGGGGTAGATTGTAACGACCTGAAAATTTCCGTACATTGGGCCGAGTACCACCTCGACCAGAAATCACATAGGATTAAATCCTTTAGAAATTTAACAAAGTTAACTAAGTACTAAACTCGGTAAATCATGAAATCCGTTGGGATCGCTTTAAATACGATCTGCAAGACCCAAAACTTGCAGAATTGGTGACTCTAGGTTACCCTAAAGTCTAGAGCCAAACTCATTACCCGTCTGCTCTCGGGACTGAAACGAAACTTCGTATGAGGTCTAGATCGCACATCGGGAGTCCGATTAACACGAAGCTAAGGAACCAGGACCGCCCCACTGGGCTTGACAATCATCTCAAAAATCAGATGATTCCGATGTCCCACGGCCATTATTTTCACTCCGGAGCGAGGGAGTGTGAAAAACACTATTTCCATTCAAGAGAAAATATCTGGAATAGTGATCTGGCACCTTTCGGTTGCACGTCAGTATTAAGCAACCTGACCGTCGGAATCAGACCAAATTACACCCTCGGATTAAGAAAAATTTCAGGAACATTTACATGTACTCAGAAATTCCGATCGTGGCCCACGGACCGTTGAACTGAGAGTGGTCCGCCACGTGCGATCTGGGAATCCGATCGAGCCGAAAACGTAATCCCACGTGGATCCGCAGTGGGTGAGCTTAAGTCTGACGTTTGGCTCAAAGAGGGCCACCAGAACACCCCTTTTGAGCTTGGAAAGTGGCGAAATGCCTATGTAAGCAGTTACCCTTGAACCTGAGTCTGTTTTGGGAAGGTTTGTGGCTATAAAAGGGGCTTAGAACAGCCCCTCTCACAGCCATACGAATTTGGGTTAAAACCCTAAGAGAGAAAGAGAGAAAAGAGAGAGAACTTGTGGAGATCGAAGCCGATCTTCCTCCTGCTGCTTCCACCTCTCCCACGGCCTACACCGCGCTATTCCAAGAGGTTTCCCGGCGGTTTCCACCCCATTTGAAGGTAAGAAACCCTAACCCTAGGTCTGATTTGAGCCTAATTAGTGATAGGTTAAGGAAAGACTAATCGAATGCGATCTTTAGGCTAAGAAACTCCCGTATACGGAAGCACCAACCTTCTTGCTGATTCGTTGGAATTCCAAGGGCTGAGGTGAGGACTTTAAGCGTATAAGTTACGGTTTTCAACGCTTTCAATGACAGATAATGATAGATTCATGATCTGCATGCAAATGCACATGTACAAAGTGCTTTCCGTTTCCTGTTTCGATTAGCGATAAAGATTATGGAATTTTACATACTCTTGATATACGTAGAAATACCGTATACGTATTTTTGTTGAGAAAATGTTTGACATGTTTATTTAATGTTTGATTATATCATGTGTGGATAAAATACTAGTTTGGCGAAAGAGATCGCAAAAATATATGTTCATGTGTAAATGCCATGTATGTCGAAATTGCGTATTCTAGAAATCCCGCATGCGTGCGGATTTTGGATATGTAATTGTAATGATTATTTGTTGTATGAATACGATATACGCGGGAAAAATACTCCCGGGGCTTAGGGACAGCCCAATCACGAACTTGCCTAACATACGTCATGTATGTTGGAAATGTGTATTCTAAGTGTTTGTGTATGTGCATGTAGGTGTACATGTGCATGTACTAGTGCCTTAGATAGGCGCTGATATGGATTCTCCAACTCCCTTAGAGACATGTAGGATCCCCTCCATGCGGTGGTTCACCGCAACCACTTAATTGCAGTGCACACACAATTCTATCCCTATGGGGATAGTGCTGTAGTACATGCATTACAATATGCTTTATAACATGCTTCTCAACATGCCTTGTAACATGCTTACTCCATGTCTTACTTTATGCTTTATAACATGCCGACTAACATGCTTGTATTGCTTGTTTACCATGCTTTACTTCACATGCTAGCGATGAAAACTGTTTGAGTTTGGGACTATGTTTATAGTCCAAACACTCGGTACCAGACTTGTGATTGTGGCTGAGATTCATGTCGCCACAAAGGACGGGTCCGGCGAACCCGAGTCGTACTTCGGTTGGCGATAGTGGTTGGCCACGCGGAGTGCTTTTGCGCTCCATATCGCTCAACTTGTGGTGCGCTCGAGCTAGTCAGGCTCGCCACTTGAACCGAAGTGTAGTTGTGTGTTCACCTTGTTTGGTCGCTACTGCTTGAACCTAGGGTACCAAACTTACCAGTGGTGATTCCTGTTTAACCATGGTACCTAGATCCGCTAAGACGCATGAGCCGGGCATGGTGGTATGGGACACCGTGGTCGAGCTGTCGGCCTATGCTGGGGCCATGTGCCTCCCCGTAGTGACCATTGCGCAACTATCTCGTGAGCCGAATACGGTGGTATGGGACACTGTATTCGAGCTGTCGATACTTCGGCGAGAGCCGAGTACGGTGAGATCTGTGCTCGTGCTGACGGGCGACGAGTCCTCCGTGGTATCATCGAGTGTACTTTAAGTATCTGTGATTGGCCACGAGCCTTTCACAGTAACTAGAGTGTGAGTTGAGCCGAGTACGGTGAGACCTGTACTTGAGCTGACGGCTAGTGATTGAGCCGAGTACGGTGAGACCTGTACTCGAGCTGACGGCCAGCAATTGAGCCGCATACGGTGAGATCTGTATCCGCGCTGACGGGTGACGAACCTGTTGTGATGCCATCACTAAGCTTCTCAAACCATAACATCGTATGAGAATAACTAGGACTGACGACCCTAGAATGGATCATGTTGGGAATGATACAAGGGAGGTACCTTAGTTTCCCAATACTGCTGATTGAAATGGACTAATAATAACTTGGCAATCACGAGCATCATCGCACCGCATGTGCTTTGTAGATGTGGCGCACTGAGGGAGTTAAGCATTCGCGAACGTAAGATGATGTCGCTTGAGGGTGGTTTGGCAAGGGCATACAGCATCATGTCATATCATTTTTGCATTTAACAAGAGTAGTTAGAAATGCTTGATTTGTACTGCTTTATCATTACTGCTTGGTTGATTTGATAACATGTTAACTTATGCATTATTGTTCCACTGAGTTAGCTACTCACTCCCACGATACGGGACGGTGTTGTACACACCAACCAGACTCTGTTGCAGGATTAGAGGGCGCCTTGGTTCAGGAGCCAGAGCCCGACGTTGATGAGGACCAGGAGGAGTTCTCTTTCATGCAGTATTCTGACGGCTACGCCTAGGCCGGCTGCATCGCGGGACTTTTGGGGCCTCTTTTGAGGATGTATTTTGGGTTTTTAATTTACAAACTTTACATGTATATTGGTGCTCAGCTAGTGCTCATACCCTGAAGTTCAGAAAATTTTGTTACTTTACATACTTGTA
Source organism: Magnolia officinalis (assembly GCA_021015155.1). Taxonomy (NCBI): domain Eukaryota; kingdom Viridiplantae; phylum Streptophyta; class Magnoliopsida; order Magnoliales; family Magnoliaceae; genus Magnolia; species Magnolia officinalis. Next base: position 17,433 of record JAJHSJ010000257.1, on the reverse strand, counting down.
TATAAAATTTCAGTCTTCCGCTGTTTTTAAATGCAATTAAACTGGGTATGAATTACTGTTTTGGTTTAATCTCATTCATGTTTATTGCGCTAACTCAGACAACATTTAACCGACATTGTGTATGTTGCATAAGTGATGCGTTGGAACTCGGGAGTTGAGTTCATACTCGACCCCCGAATTTCAGGGCGTTACAGATTCTGACATATACTTTTTAAATTGGTAATCTCTTTCTGATTTTCTAGTTTTTCTAACTCTCTAGATTAGGTTTTGTTCTAGGAATTTTTCCTAAGATATTTCATCTTTCTTTTCTTTTAGAGACTTTACTCTTTTACTTTTAGAAATTAGGTTAGTAATTTCCCATTTCAGAAACTCCTAATTTAGAAACTAACTCATCTTTGTTTTATTTTATTTTTTAGAAGCTTTTTAATTCTAGGTTTTCTTTTAGAAATTTCTTACTCTTACTTTAGGTATAGAGCTTTCGTAATCTATTTTAGGAATTTTTCCCTTTGTAGAAACTAGTTTACTTTCTAACTTTAGACTTTCTTAGAAACTAACTTGTTTTGTTTTGCAGGTTTTTAACTTAGGAACTCCGATCTGGTAACTTCTTTCTAAATCTTCTCGTTCTCTCTAGGTTTTTATTTCATTTATCTCTTTTAGGTCTAAGTCTAGAATCTGAATTGAGGTTATGGCTACAAATCAACCTCAAGCACCCCCGCCTTGTACTTTACGAGATTATTTACAACCGGTGGGGGTGAGTACACCCTCATGTATGTTTTTTTTCAGAAAATATGGGACACATGAATATCAATCCAGGGGTGATCCAACTACTTCCTAAATTTCATGAGCTTGAATCTGAAGAACCGTATCTACACTTGAAAGAGCTTGATGAGATTATAACCACTTTATATTTTCCAAATGTGTCCAAGGACAGTCAGGTTGAAACTCTTTCCCTTTTCTTTGAAAGAGAAAGCTAAGACGTGGTTACATTCACTACGTCCTAGATCTGTTGGCACATGGAATGATATGTAAAGGGAGTTCATAAAGAAATTTTTTTCATATCATAAAACGAACACCCTTAGAAAATCAATCATGAACTTCGCCCAAAAGGAGGATGAAACATTCTACCAATGTTAGGAAAGGTTCAAGGATCTTGTTAGTTCATGCCCACAACACGACTTTGAGACGTGGCGCATTACACACTTTTTCTATGATGGACTGACATCTCCCATGCGCCAATTGGTTGAGACAATGTGTAATGGAGAATTCATGAATAAAAATGTCGATGATGTGTGGGATTACTTGGATAGACTTGCTGAAAACGCACAATCATGGGACACATACCCAAAATCGAGTACCACTTCTAGGCCCACTCAATCAAAGGAAAGGGGCGGAGTATACCTGCTGAAAGAGGATGATGATATCAATGTTAAAGTGGCTAATCTCATAAAGAAATTCGAGGCCATGGAATCGAGGAAGGATATGGGTAAGGAAGTTTGTTGCGGTATTTGTGGTTGTAGCAGTCACACAACTGAAAATTGTCCAACTATATCTGCCTTTCAAGAGGTTCTGACTGAGCAATCCAATACCGTAAATAATTACCAAAGACCTTTCAAGGACCCACCTCTAATACGTACAATCCTAGTTGGAGAAATCATCCAAACTTCAGTTGGAGGAATGGACAAACTGCTACCTCTCAAGGTTTCTTCAATCAAATTTCAGTTCAAGGGAAACCTCAAGAGGATCCAGTTCTGAAACACATTCAAGACCAAGAGCTATTCAACCAAGATATCAGATCAGCAATAGGATCACTTACATCATCCCTTCAAAGGATAGAGTCACACATAATGATTGGGGGAAAGGGGATGCTTCCTGCTCAACCTCTTCCCAATCCCAAACCGCAATATGAGATAAGTGATCCAAGCTCTTTAGATCAGATGGAGCAGGCTAAATCTATCACCACTCTTAGGAGTGGGAAGACCATTAACAAAACTATTCCGGTTATGGCTGAAAACCTAAGGACCCGGAAGAGGATAACAATGATAGACCTAGCATTGCTCCACAAGAATTAGAACCGAAACTTCAAAAGAAGTCAGTTGCTCCATTTTCCCAACGGTTGGTTGCACCAAAACCTCTCTCTAACTCTCAGGATATTCTAGAGGTGTTGAAACAAGTGAAAGTCAACATTCCTCTACTTGATGCCGTAAAACAAATACATTCATATGCCAAATTTCTGAAAGACCTATGCACGACCAAAAGACGGCAAAGTATTCAAAAGAAGATCTTCTTGACTGAGAAAGTGAGTGCCATCCTGAAGCAAGACGTGCCGCAGAAATTCAAAGATCCCGGTAGCCCAACCATATCATGTGTAATCGGGGATTATCGAGTCGATCACGCACTTCTTGACTTAGGAGCAAGCTTCAATCTGATTCCCTACTCGGTATACAAACAGTTAGGTTTGAGTAAATTAAAACCCACCCTAACCATACTACAACTTGCTGATCGCTCTGTTCGTGTACCAAGAGGGATAATTGAAGATGTGTTGGTACAGGTCGATAGATTTTACTACCCTGTAGACTTTATCATCCTAGACACCGAACCCATCAATAAGATGAGCACTTAGATGCCCGTCATTCTTGGTCGCCCATTCCTTGCCACTTCAAACGCAATTATCAATTGCAGGAATGGTGTCATGACTATGTCTTTCAGGAATATGACGTTGGAGTCAAACATCTTTTTCAATAATGGCAAAAACTCAGAGGATGATGACGATTTCCATGACCTTAACATGATTGATTCTTTCGTGGAAGATAAAACGCCTCTGACCTTATCCTCTGACCCTGTAGAGACATGCCTGACACACTTTCATGACTTGGATGATGACATGATTAGGGAGAGGTGTGCCTTGCTTAATACTGCGCCAATACTTGAAGTTAACCAGTGGAGGCCACAATTTGAAGAATTGCCCCAAACTGATGTCGTGCCTCTATCGTCTAACCTCAAGCCACCGAAGCTTGACCTAAAACCTGTACCCTCTGATTCCGAATATGCCCATTTAGGTCAAGAAGAGACATACCTAGAGGTGATTTCATCTCACCTTGAGAACAAACAAGAGAGTATGCTCATTTCTACCCTCGAAGAAGATAACGGAATTTTTGGACATATCATCACAGATCTCGATAGGATGAATGAACTCCTTTCAACTGAATGTTTCGATTCTTTGGATGATAGCTTAGCACACTTTGCGGATTCAAATGATCTCATGATACAAGAAATAGTGGATGCCTCGCAAGACAATATCTTGGTAGTTGGCACGGACCGAGAGAACCCTTACTCTGCAGCCCCTCCCTCCCTAGATCCTCACTGTTTACCATTAAGGGAGGAGGAGCTAAAAATTGAACCGAAGTTTGGAATTCACTTCCTGAAATTTTTTCTCAATTTGAGCTACTTGTAGTCTCTGATTCACCATGGGATACTAACTTGGAAACTTTTTCCGACACAGGTGAATCATATATATTTTGGATACCTAAGGCGAATCAACGACAAATTTTTAATGAGGTACATAAGTTTCTCTGGAAAGTCAAGCTCCAGGGCATCCAAGCCTATTGCAAAAAATGCTTTTGGATGATTCTGTTGAGAAACTTACTGAGAAACTTATCAAGATATTGGCCGGAAGAGGAATCTTGCGGTATGATTGAGTAGTTTTTCCCTGCTTTCATAAGACTAGGGTAGTTTGTTTTATGCTGTTCTAGGTTAGACGGCTTGATACATTGCCATTAGGTTCATTTGCTTTCGTGTTTTTCACTTTTGTGCTGACCTGCTCTCTCGTTGCGATCTTTGGAAAAAGCCTTTTGAGTCCTTTGTCTAGGTAATATCTTTCCATCACTTCTCTTTCAATTTCGTTGTCCCATGTGCATTGCATGCTCATATCTCTTTTACATTGAGGACAATGTAGAATTTAGGTTGGGGGTGGGAGATTAGGTTACCTAATCAGTGTTTTCTTGGTCTTGAGCAAAAATTGTGAAATTTTTAAAAATTTTCTGGACTTTCTTGTGAATTCGAAGTAATTTTGACGGTCATCTTGGATTTAGAATTACAAGATAAGTGATGTTGGTAATTTATGACTCTTGGATTCAGTTATTTGTTAGATTTCACAGTTAAGTTCGAACTGTTAATCCATGATTGGAAGTGTTAAACATTGATTGAGTCATGATTTCACATGTCACATCTCGCTTTCACATTAAGGTTTCAGTTTGATATTGAAGGGTTAACTTGGTAATCACTAAGCATGTAACGAACCAGCCTGGAAAATTGTCTGTCATGATTAATTAAAGAAAAAAAAATACCTAGCCTTTAAAAAAAAAAAAAAAAAAAAAAAGAGATACCTTTAGAAAGGGTTGGGCGAATAATCTTCACCATGGGTTTGCTCCCTATGGGTGTAGAGTTAATTCACCATGGATGATATGTGAAAAAGGTTGGGTGTACGGTCTTCACCATAGGTTTGCTCCCTATAGGTGAGAATTTGATTCCCCTTCTTGGTATTACTTTTAATGGAAAAATCAAAACTTGGAAGAATGAAAAGATGATCTGTGAGGTAAGTTTTAGTTTACGTTTGGTTATCATGAATTCTCTTGTTGGTTACCAATGAAATCCTGAAATAGAGAAGTGAATTTTAATGATGATAAGTCGAGATTAGACTATACACTCATGGATCCTGATGTTTAGAATTTTTTCTAATTGATGGATTAATATTTGAACTTGCTTATGAAGTTACCGTGAGCTTGATTTTAGGAGAAATTTGTGCCCAACATTTGTGAATCTCAGATTTATAGTATCTGGATTGTTTTCTAAATCACTTTAAGTTCTTAAAAAATTGTTCGGTAATTCCCAGTTTATTTTCGCATACTTTGCTCGGGACTAGTAAAATGCTGGTTGGGGGTTGTGTTGAGGGTCAAATATTGCATATTAGACCCTATTTATTACCTGGATTTACGAGCATGATATTGTTTAACGGTCGATTTCAACCGTGTTTGTGATGCAGGTTGTATTTGAGAGCATGGACTGTAAAAAGGTTCTCAAAGCATAGATTTAACGCTCTGATGACACCAAAGGCAAGGGATGGACTCCAGGGGACCAAGATCGACGAATTACATGCCAGAGATCTAAGAAAATTGGGAAACTGAAGCTCAAGTGGCCAAAAAATCGTCCAGAATGCAAGATCACAGGGTTCCCACCATCCGTTCAGCTCGAAACTTCACATATGGCCTGAAGACCATAAACTAACCGTACACGTCAAATTTTAGTCATTGGATCTCTCGGAAAGTGGCCCAACGGACAGATCAGCCCATAAATTCCCGATTTGGCGCCCACCTGATATTTGGATCTGCTTCAATTTTGGTCTCAACTCATTAAATGAGATGAAGAAATGAATGGACGGAATGGATTTCTCATGAACATCACGGTGGACCCGCATGTACAGCGCGTGTACATGGGGTACACGTGACCGCGCCGCACCGGATGGTCAGCCCGGTCAAAGCCGGGCTGACCCGCGCCATCTCCCACTCGAAGATAGCGGACGGACGTTGTCCGTCCGTTTTTGAGTAGTGGGCCCCACCCATTGTCCATATGGACAATCCAAACCGTCCATTGAATCCAGAGGGGGAGCGTGACCCTCGCCTAGGTCACCGTTTGTCCCCATGCACACATGAATACGTGGATCGTCGAAAAACGCAAGATTAATGGTGACTTGATTTTGTACAGTGGACCGCACCAAAACTCGACAAAAATCACTCATTCTTGACTGAAATTACGCCAGAAATCTAATGAACGGGGTGGATCTTCTAGAAAACATCACTATAGGGCCCACCGAACACGTCAGCGCATGTACGTGCGTAAGCCAATGCACGTCCGTGGAAAACCGGATTTTCCGGCTATTTGTGGGCCACTATCTTCGATAATCTTGATGATCCAAACCATCCATCGTGTAGCTCATCCAAAAACGCCCCAAGGGACGTTGTTTCTTTGAAAAAAATATGTGAGGAAAGTGGAAGTTTTTCCATGTGTTTCTTGGCTGCGAAAATAGATTACGCAGACGGTTTTCTTGGTAGACGCACACAGCTGGCCGCAGGAACTCCCTTCCAGCCGACCTAAACCTCTATAAAAGGAGGAGAAGAGAGAGAAAAAGGGATTCAACAGTGCTTGGACGTGGAGTGTAAGACAGGGAGTAGCTTTAGATTATTTTTTTTTCTTTCTTTCTTGTTTTATTTGTTACTTGTTTTCTTTAAGAGTTAGTGATTCATGCCTGTGGTTAGCTAACCTCCTAGCTAGGGCTAGGAGGTGAAACTTGTGGTGTGATGGGGTTGATCCTACGACTTTGATTCATGTTGAACTGAATTTGATGCTAGTTTGATTTTAGAGATTACTTTGGTTTTTAATGGTTTATTGTGACTTACATTACAGTAGATCTGCGATGGCTTAAGTATTTCTTTTTCCTTTTTGTGATTATGATGCCAGGATGCCCTGTTGTTCACCATCATCTCCTGGGCATGGTGGGATGACGGAACGCCTCCGTAACATTCATACATCACTCAGATTGGCCGTGAATTGGTTTAATTCTGTTGTTTGCTTTGTCTCATGGGCATGGTTTTGTGATGGAATCCATTCTAATTTACACCTGTCCGATTCCTTGAAAACTAGATTAAATGAAGTTGAAAATTGATTTTCAGGTTATATCTTCCAATTGTATGAAGATGGGACTCGAAGTCCAGTTGAGTTCATGAATCGACCATAGATCTCCCTGATCTCCATGAGTGGATCCTCTAAATCCCTAGTTTCCTACCTCTGAATTCCTTAAATTTAGATTCGTATTTCATCATTATTCTTCAGCCTATACTCGATTTAGATTGCATCTCATTCTAGTTCTAGTTTTAGTTAGTTTCAGATTACGTACAGGTTTCAGTCCCTTGGGACTCGACCTCGGTCTTACCGAGTTTATTACTACATCACAACCCTATACTTGGGGGGTGAACACTTTTCATACAGCAGGATTGGGAAGCTAAGGTACCTCCCTTATATCATTTCCCAAACATGATCCATTCTAGGGTCGTCAGTCCTAGCTAGTCTCATACGATGTTGCGGTTCCAGGTCACTACAAAGGGCTCATCACCTCAATGCAGGCCTAGCTTATACTCTAATTGCTACGGAAAGGCTTTTCACCTCAGTGCAGTCTCAGAGTATGCTCAAGGTCACTACGAATAGCTTGTCACCTAATCGTAGGCCGACAGCTCGAATAGTGTCCTATACCACCGTATTCGTCTCTCGAGCTTAGGTTGCTCACTGGTCACTACGGCTAGGCTCGTCACCCCGGCGTAGGCCGACAGATCGACCACGGTGTCCCATACTACCATGTCCGGCTCACAAGTCTTAGCGGATCGAGGTACCAAGGTAAGTTGGTACCTTAGATTCAAACAGTAGCGTCCGTATATGATGAACATACATCGGGTCAACCGGGTTGCTTAACAAGCTCGACTGGTATGAGCATACGTACAGCCGATCGACATGGAGCGCATAAGCACTCCGGGTGGCCTAACCACGGCCAATAAACAGCGTACGACTCGGATTCATCTAGCGTGTCTGTCGTGGTTAAGTCGTTCAACCACCGTTCACGGACATTTATCGATTGCCTAGACTACATAGTAGCCTCAATCACATTCCAAATAATAGCATTCACATCTAGTAATCCAAAACAGCATATGACAACTGAAATCAGATATAAATCTTACTTGAACAATTTAACAAACACATACTATACATATTATCATACATAGACATTTCATCTATACAACACATAGTAGTAAGATAGGTTACATAAAGGATACTATAACCCTAGTTAAGGGGATTGAGAATCCTATCTCAACACCCTCATTACATGCATTTAAACAAGCATTTTTACATTCAAGCATTTCATCAAACACTTAGGCTACACATATCATATACATGTAATAAGGTAGTTATAATAGGTATTATAGCAAATCCCTTTACAAGGGTTCACCATACGTACAACAATCATGAATTCTCAGTCAATAAACATGGCAAGCATACATCACAATTCCATACTCATTCACACATTTCAACAAACACATGGAATGCATTATAAATCAACATAGTTTATATATATATACATAATACGCGGAAACCCTCGTATCTAAGCACATGTGATAGCAATCAAGCCGGTCATAAATCATTATTGACATTGAAAGCCTTGAAAACCATAACCTAAACATTTATAGTCCGTACCTTTCGCCGATAAATAAGTATCGAACTCAGTTTGTATGTCAAGTCTTCGTCTACGGCACGACGGCCACCTATAGCATGAAATAGGTTAGTTATTTCATCTCTTACACTATTTGAAACTCTAAAATAGATTAGGGTTAGGATGTCTTACCCAAGAACGAAATCGAAATCGCCGAAATACCGATATAGAGGTGATAGTTAAGCACGTGGAGTGGCGGGATTGAATCCCACGAACAAACTCCAACTCTCTCCCTCACTTTCTCTCTCTTTCCTTCTCTTTCTTCTCTCTTCTCTCTCTAGGGTTTGTAAATTCATATGTGAAGGGAGAGAGAGGGTTTAAGGCCCTTATATAAGCCCAGAAGTGGTGGGAATGGCCCCAGGGCCATGGTATACTTAGGTTATAGCCAAAAGCCGTCTGTTTCGGCTCAACGGATCACTTTTGTAGGCTCTTTTTTTGCATGCGGTCAGGCTTAAGCTACCTGGCATGGGATCTAGGTCGAGTTAAGTTTTCAGTCTAATCAGATTTACAGATCGACCGTGGCAGACCAGTTTCAGTTCAACGGTCGTCGACAGTCGATCAGGGCCACAAGTATATTAACATGTGTTGGAAATTTTCCCTAATTCGGGGGTGTATTTAGGTCAGATTCCTATGGTCTGAATCCTTCTATTTATCCTGCAAGTGAACGACTCAATGCACTTAAATCTGAGTTCAATTTCTGAAGATATCCGCGTTTCTTACACACTTCGTTCCAAGCTCACGTTGTGCATTTCTGAATATTATCTGGATTTGATTCCCGAGATGGTTGTTAAGCCCAGTAAAGCAGTCATAAGCGTAGAGTTTCGCGGTAATCGGACTTTCGACGCGCCGTCCAGGTCTGATACAGAGTTTCAATGTGCTCCCAAGAGTAACTGGGTTTTGAGATTGATCCTAGATTTCAGGGTAAAGCAGCATTAATGATTCTACTTATTTTGGGTCTTACAGTTCATATTTAAAGTGGTTCAAGCTAATTTCATAGCCAATCTAGTTTGACACTTAGTTAATTTTGTCTAATTTCTAAAGGATTTGGTCCTGAGTGATTTCTACCTGAGGTGGTACTCGGGTCTTTGTACGGATTTTTTCAAGACGTTACAGTCGGTGACTATATATTGAACTCCCCGTGCATGACAGTTGTAGCTCTAAAGGAGTAAAAAAAGAAAAAACCTAAGTAGGTTTCTAAGAGCATTAAAAGATGGAAGAATCTAGTAGGGGTATTGTAGTCATTTCACAGTTGGTGCAAATGTCTATACTAAAGGAGCTGTGTATCCGATTAGAAGCAAGTGTGCAGTAGTGAAATAGTTTCAATATTTGAATTTCTAAATTTCTATTTGTTTTTCTATATCTCTTTCTTCCTTCTACAAAATCAAATTTTATAAGTTGTCTTGAGGCTTTGTAAAGCCGATAAATTTGGCTTGTAACTGGTATTAGAGCTAGACGATCTTGTGGGACCGGGTATACTTCGAAGGTGTTGATCATGTGATTAAGGTGTTACTGTTGCTACATTAAGAAAAAGGTGTTGTTGTTGATCCATGGTGTGAAGAAGTGATGGCGTCCTCGATCCAACTGCTATTCCAAAGTTATCTAAGGATAAATATGAAAACTGGTGCATCTAGATGAAGGCTTTATTGGGATCTCAAGATCTATGGGAGATTGTCAGTGATGGGTATGTAGAACCCACAACGGACCAAGAAGCCTCATATTTTGCCGAAAAAAAGACTGCTCTCAAAGATCAAAGGAAAAAAGGATAAGATGACTTTATTTTTTATATATCAAGGGTTGGATGATTCCACCTTTGAACGAATCGCCGAAGCTACGACATGCAAGCAAGCATGGGAGAGTCTCAACACCATATTCAAGGGTGTTGATCGTGTTAGGAGGGTTCGACTCCAAACCCTTATAGCCGAGTTTGAAGCTGCACATATGAACGAAGGTGAGTCCATTTCAAACTATTTTTCAAAATTGATTGTTATAGTTAACAATTTAAAAAGAAATGGCGAAAAGTTTGAAGATATTTGGGTAGTAGAAAAAATACTCCGATCTCTCACAATCAAATTCGAGTATGTGGTTGTCGCTCTTGAAGAATCGAAGGACTTGAAAAACTTGTCCGTTGAAGAGTTGATGGAATCGTTACAAGTGCATGAGCAACGAATGCAGAAAAATAATGCATCGACATTGGAACATGTCCTAGAGTCTAAGCCGACTCTAAATGACCAAAATAGTGGTCATACAAATCGTGAAGGTCGCGGCACCAGTGCTAATGCAAGAGGAAGGGCACGTGGATATCATCTGAACCATCCATAAAATCAACAGAAATTTACTAATTTTCATGGAAGAGGGAATGGTAGAGGCCGATCTGTATGCAGTTGCAGAAATATGAGAAATATCAATGCCGGAATTGCAACAAATTCGGCCATTATGCCTCGAATTGTTGGAGAAAGCTAGTGGATCACAATGAACGATCCAACTATGTTGAAGCATCGAGTCATGACCAAGAAGACTCCACAATGCTCCTTGCACAAGAGAAAGGTTGTGATCGACCAGATGTATGGTATCTTGACACAGGTGCAAACAATCACATGTGCGGGAACAAAAGCCTATTTGAGGAACTCACAAAAAGAGTTCACGGTGACGTGACATTCGGTGACTCATCAAAGACACCGTGAAAGGTAAAGGCAATATCAAAATCTTTCAGAAGAACGGTGTTCCAAACTACATCTCCAATGTGTACTACGTGCCCGACATGAAAAGTAATATAAGAGTCTCGGATAACTCCTCGAAAAAGGGTATGTTACACATGGAGAATTCTTCTCTTTCCATAAGAGATATGCATGAATGTTTGATTGCGAAAGTCCAGATGGCGAAGAATCGTATGTTTTCACTCCATATAAACACAATGCTCGAGAAGTGTTTTTATAGAAAAGCAAAGAATGATTCTTGGATGTGACATCTTCGCTTTGGCCATCTAAATTTCAGTAGCCTGAAACTTTTGTCATCATCAAGCATGGTGCATGGCTTGCCTACCATTAAAGCTCCAGAACAAGTGTGTGTGGTGTACACACTTGGGAAACAGTAAAGGAAATCCTTTCTGAGTGGAGTATCTCGAAGAGTAAGAGAACCATTGCAGTTGGTTCATACTAACATCCGTAGACCATTGGAGTCAATCTCTCTTGGAGGTAATAAATACTTTATTACCTTCAATGGCGATTTTAGTAAAAAATTATGGGTGTATGTAATCAAAGAGAAGTTTGTTGCTTCTACTAATTTAAAAAATTTTAAGGCCCTTGTTGAAAAAGAAAGTGGTCTTAAAATCAAAACTCTTATATCTGATAGAGGCGGAGAGTACACTTCAAACGCCTTTCGAGAGTTTTGCAGGGATCAAGGAATCAAACAACAACACACTACAGCCTACACGTTACAGTAGAATGGAATTGTGGAGCGAAAAAATTGTACCATTCTCGACATGACAAGAACCATGCTGAAGGAGAAAAGTCTACCAAAGAATTTCTAGGCAGAGGCAGTTGCATGTACTGCCTATCTGCTTAATAGATATCCAACTAAGAGTGTCAGATTCAAGACACCGCAGGAAGCATGAAGTGGATATAAGCCAAGCGTGGCACACCTTAAAATCTTTAGGTGTATTTCCTACACTCAAGTTCCAAAAGCAAGAAGAAAAAAAACTTGATGATCATGGCAAAAAGTGTATCTTCATCGGCTACAACGAAGAGTCAAAGGCATACAAGCTCTACAACCCATTAACTAATAAGGTGGTAGTGAGTAAAGATGTGGTGTTCTGCGAGGAAGAAGCCTGGAAGTAGAACCAGGAAGATTTGGTCAAAGAAAATTAGGTCGAGGTCGAAGAATATGAAGAAGAGAGGCATGTGTATCAGGAGCAGACACCCACATCACCCCCTTCGGATCGCAGAAGTCCAAGAGAACATTCCATCTTCCCTGAAAGTACTTCATCAAATCAAAATTCAGCCAACACGTCTTCGTACAGTTCTCCCTCACCCAAGGCTCCGATCAAAATGAGAAGCCTTGATGATACATATGTAGGAATTGAGGAAGTAAATTTATTCTGCCTATATGCTGATCATGAGCCTCTTACATTTGAGGAGGCCGTGAATGAAAAATGTTGGAGAAAGGCTATGGAAGAAGAGATCCATGCTATCGAGAAGAATCACACATGGGAGTTAATTTCACTACTTAAAGGCCAGAGTACCATTGGTCTCAAATGGGTGTATAAAATCAAGCGAAATGTCGATGGTAAGATCGAACGATATAAACAAGACTCGTAACAAAGGGCTATAAACAAAAATATGGGGTAGACTATGAAGAAGTTTTCGTCCCAGTTGCTCACCTTGATACTATGAGGATGATTATCTCTCTTGTAGCTCATCACAATTGGATGATTTACCAACTGGATGTGAAATCTGCATTCTTAAATAGAGTACTCGAAGAAGAAGCTTACGTTGACCAGCCTGAGGACTTTGTCATGTAAGGGGAAGAACACAAGGTGTAACAACTGAAGAAAGCCCTGTATAGGTTGAAGCAAGCCCTTCATGGTTGGAATGCATGGATCGACATCTATCTTCAAGAGAATGGTTTCATCAAATGTCCGTATGAGCATACCGTCTACATAAAGAAGAATGCCCATAGAAATATGTTTGTAGCTTGTTTATATGTTAATGATTTGATATTCACAGGAAACAGCCAGGCGATGTTTGAAGAATTCAAGCATATTATGTTCAATGAATTTGAGATGACTGATGGTGGATTGATGTCCTTCTTGAACATCGAAGTGAAACGACAAGTCGGCAACATTTATATATCACAGAAGAAGTACACAAAGGAACTTCTTGAAAAGTTCAAGATGACTGACCGCAATGCCATAAATACGCTTATAGCAATGGGCCTGAAGCTCACAAAAGATGACGAAGGAAGAAATGTTGTCTTAACTTTATTCAAGAGCCTAATCAGAAACCTAAGATACCTCATAATCATTAGGCCAGATATAGTCTATATGTTGGGCTTTTAAGCCAGTATATGGAAGTGTCAAAAGACTCACACTGGGTAGCTGCAAAAAGAATTCGAAGGTATATCAAAGTGACTATTGAATTCAGTCTCTTTTATCCATACGATGATGATGCGATTCTATATGGATACTCTTATAGTGATTGGGGAGGTGACCAAGACGAAGGGAAAAACACCACTGGCTATGTATTCTATATCGGGTCAACTGCCTTCACATGGAACTCAATGAAGCAAAGTGTGGTCGCTCTGTCCACATGTGAAGCAGAGTATGTGGAAGCATTGTCCACAGTCTACGAAACAATATACTTGAAGAACCTGCTAAAGGAGCTGAAACATCCAAAGGAGGAATCCACCGTTATATACGTGGATAACAAGTAAGCAATTGAACTTGCCAAAAATTCGGTGCAGCATGGAAGGAGCAAGCAGATTGATACAAGGTATCATTTCCTGAGAGATCAAGTGAAGCATAAATCACTGAAGCTAGAGTATTGTCATACCACTGAACAAGTGGTGGACATCTTCACTAAAGCATTGCTGACTGATACATTCAAGAAATTTAGATCAATGCTCGGAATGAAGCTTGTTTTGGTTTGAAGGGGAGTATTGGAGTTGCAAACTAAAACTGGCATTTTCCAGCAACACTGGTGACTATTGAACTCCCCATGCATAACAGTTGAAGCTTTAAAGGAGCTTTTTTGGAAGAACGAAAAAACCTATGTAGGTTTCTAAGAACATTAAATGATGGAAGAATTTAGTAGGGGTATTGTAGTCATTTCACGGTTGGTGTAAATGTCTATATAAAGGAGTTGTGTCTCCGATTACAACAAGTGTGCAACAGTGAAATAGTTTCAATATTTGAATTTCTAAATTTCTATTTGTTTTGCTATATCTCTTCCTTCCTTCTACAAAATCAGATTTTCTAAGTTATTTTGAGGCTTTGTAAAGCCGATAAATTTGGTTTGTACAGCCAACAGAAAGCCTAAAAGAAATGTGTGGAAAGGTTTTTTATTTTTTAGATTTAAAAAAATCTTTAAAAAGAGTCTTAGTCAAGAAAAGTTTATGGAATTGTGTAGAAAAGCATCTTACAAATCGAGTGAGGTTGTGGAGACCTAATTTCTCATATAAACGTAACTCAACCTATGGCCTGGGTCAAGTCAGGTGGAATAATCCAAAAAAGGGGGTGGGCTGATCCACCCCTCCCACATCCTGGCCCCTTCTTCCCTTCATCTTCTTATCCAGTATTCTCATGGAGGTACTGACTCCCTCGGCATTTCTGATTGGTTTCAATTTGGCCTAGGGCTGGTTGTAGTCAATTATGATCATGTCTTTGATCATTCGGCTTAGGTTGGTCAATGTTTGCCTGCTCCCCGTGCCTCCCTATGAGAAGACCTCTTCTTCTTAGTCATTTTAATTGGCCAACCATATGGGCCTGCTCCAGTCCATCCTCCCTGTTTGATCTTCTTCTTCTTCTTCTTCTTCTTCTTCTACTCTCTCTCTCTCTCTCTCACTACAAGAAAGCCCACTTTTACCGATGAAATTTTTCATCGGTAAAAGCTATTTTTTCGTAGGTAAATAGTTTTATTGACGAAAATTTTCGTCGGTAAAAGTCCGACGGCAAAGGTACTTTTACCGACGAATCTTTTCGTCGGTAAAAAATAATTTAAAAACTTTTACCGTTTCGTAGCTAAAAATAATTACAAAACTGTTACCGGCGAAAACTTTCGTCGGTAAAAAATCAACAAAAAAACGTTTATCGACGAAAACTTTCGTAGGTAAAAATAATTAGAAACCTTTTACTGACGAACATATTCGTCGGTAAAAATAAGCAAAAAACTTTTATCAGCGAAAGTTGTCGTAGGTAAAAATAATTACAAAACATTTACCGACGAACGTTTTCGTTGGTAAAAATAACCAATAAACTTTTACCGACGAAAAGTTTCGTAGGTAAAAATAAGCCAAAAAACTTAAGTCAGATACTTTTACCTACGAAAATTTTCGTAGGTTTTCATAAGTAAAAATATTTACAAAACTTTTACCTACGAAAATTTTCGTAGGTAAGTCTCATTTTTATTTTTCAATATCCAGCACAAAATTCCTAATATACACCTGTTACAATAAATTCCATCATATTCTTCATGATATACACTTGTTAATATATTTCTACATTCACATTCATCTAAACCCAAACTAATAAATCCATCCAAACATAAGCTACATTCATCCAAACACAAACAATCTTATCCACATCACATTCATTCACGCATAAATACATACAAGTTTAACATCATAAATAAAAATACAAAAAATCACAAAGATGAAGGCGGAAGTTATGGGGCATTGGTGGGTAAGCGTGCAGCGAGAGCCTGAAACATCTCCATCATCCGTCGCTCATGCTCCACCCGCATCTCCTCCATCCTCCTCTCCTGCTCCTCCCTCTGCCTCGTCTGCTCCTCTATCCTCCTCCTCTCCTGCTCCTCCCTCTCCCTCGTTAACTCCTCTATCCTCCTCTTCTGCTCCTCCCTCTGCCTCGTCAGCTCCTCTATCCTCCTCTCCTGCTCCTCTCTCTACCTTATCAGCTCCTCCATCCTTCTTTCATGCTCCTCCCTCTGCGTCATCTGTTCCTCCCTATGCCTCTCTAGCTGCTCACTCTGCCTCTCCATCTGCTCCCTGATGTCATAGACGACGACCCGTAGCTGCTCAACCTCTCTCTCTACGATATCAGCTCGGCGTACTGCACTGTCGCCAACGACAATGGATCGCTGGAGGCAGCTGTAGCAGGTGCCATGAGCTTGGCACCATGGCCAAGCCCACGCACATATCCAGAACGGGTGCCAAACACCTGACTTAAGACCTTTGGCTCACTCCGCTGAGTACCATCTGGAGTGGACTAACTGCGTAAGGTCTCCATCATCGCCTGTAATGAAAACATATGAATTTTCATAACAAATGACATTATTATAATTCAATGCAATTACATTTTAAAATGTAAGAATTTTTACCCAATTCTCGCTCGCTCTAGGATGTACCCAAGATCCTGTCGCCTGTCGACAGTGAGTCCCTCTGTAGAGATCTACTGGTCCAGGCTCCTGGCCAGTGACGGAATCTCGCTGCCCAATTGAAAGGACAATAGAGTTAATATAAATGCATGGAAAGAATATATCAACTTATTAATTACCAGTAATTTCTTACCATGTCATAACGAAGTCGTACAAATGACTTTAAACCAGCCACGTGGTTCATTTCTAACTTTCCCCTGTTGTAAGAATTTATTTTGCTCCTCTTCTGATCACATTTTTTATAATACATTGTTATTAATTGTGAATTTAATTGTTACCGTAAGATATCGTAAATATGTAAATATTACCTGAAAAGAATCAGACGGAAATCTATCGCAGAGTATCTTCCAGTTGTCATGGGTCACGTGCGGCGGTGCGGACTGTACGGCCACCTCGTGGCTCACGCATCACTTGTACCGCTTGTGTAAGTCACCGCGGTACTCCTTGAACCGCTCCTTCACCATGTCGTCGATGACATGGGAGATGTGCGGAATACTCAAATCAAAGTCAAATTTATCCTGTAGTTTCGTAAATAATAGATTAAGGCAATAAATTTACTAATAAAATAACTTAACCGTAAATGAACTTTTATAAAATAAATTTCAATTTACTAAAATTTACCTGAAGGCGCTGACGGATGAGCTGCCGCACATTATCTGTCACGTCCGCCCAACGGGGGGTGGGGGATTAGAGATCGGCATAAGACACCGACCTTCGACGTAAACAACCTGGCATTGTTCCCAACAGATCTAATGCAGTCCTGTAGAAACTCTACCGTCACCCTACCCTCACGCGTAAGTCGCTCTAAAAGCAACCCACGCGTAGGTCCACGTCCTCGTCGGTTTATCGACGATGCTGTTGTAAAATAAATATATAAGTCTAAACATAAATAGAAGTCATTAAAAGAAATATATGTCTAGACTTATATGCAGTGCCTGGTGATGCGCGACTGAGGGATCAAATGTCTGTGATGCAGCATATAACGGTGATGCTGTCTCCGTCGCATCACGGGTAGAAGGG
>JAJHSJ010002357.1:0-66250 GCA_021015155.1 Magnolia officinalis | reverse complement strand
CCTGACTGATGTAAAGGAAGATTAATCAAAGACTGTCATTATTAGACTCGGTTATAATGTCTTGAAAATTTTGCCCAACTTGATAATCAGATATTCATGTGCATTACTTTTTACTTTTTTATTTGAATGCATGTCCGTGTATATATTCATACATGTTTGGAATCAAAAGAAGTGATGTGGGGTTTATTAAAACCATTTAAAAGAATGGATAAGTTTGAAATTTATTGAGCATGAATTGACCCCTGCGGTACCACCAACAAAAAAAATTAAATTTTTGGACAGACCCCAATGGTCTCACCACCAAAATTGGACAACAGTCAGTGGTGTCGTCGCCACCCCATGTTCGATAATAAACAATAATGTTCATAAACTAGCAAATTCGAGTGTTGACTTAAAAAATTCATATATTTTGTTTTACAACTCTCATTGAGGTGATTCAAAAGTTAAATTAAAGCTTGATAAGTCTAATTTCAGAGAGAGAGAGAGAGGGGAAAAAAAAGATTGAAATAAAACTAAAAGGATGTTAATTTTAAGACGTTTTTGAAATTGTATTGAAAATCATTAGTTTCAAGCAATCGGTACTTTTAGAATTTTTAGAATTTTTATAAAACTTAAAATAAAATGAAATTTTGTAAGGCTAAAATAGACTTAATTATGAATTACAAGAAAAAAATATATAAAAATAATATAGTAATTAAAAGTGCTAAAATCATTACACGAAATAGACCTATTGAAACTAAAAATTTCTGCAACTACATGTAATTGATGAATCATACATATTGTAACGCCTTGAAAATCGGCACCTGAGTACATAGACTCTGATCCCGACTTCCTGGGTGTTAACCAAATGAAAACGCACATGTGTCCTCATTCAGATTCAAATTCATTTCATACAAATATAATCAGATTTGCACATTTTAACTTAGCGGAACCAAAGCGAGATAAAGATAACAAAAAATTTGAAAATATAGGGCTAAGAGTCAAAAATACAATTTCAATAGTAATGATCGCCCAAATAGAGATTTTATAAACCACAACGAACATGTGAAAAAATTTACACATAAAGCACAGAACTAAAATAACAGCAAGGTCTTCTAGCTTCGCCTGACGCTCCCAAGGCATCACGACGAAAGCGCAAGCCGACCAAATTCTACCCGCCAGAGGCCTCGGTAGAAGCTATATAAACAACAATGCCTGATTGGTGTTTTAAAATATTGTCCCATGTGGGAGTAACTAATTCAGTGGTTCCATTAGTTCTAAGTCACACATGTTATCGACTCAATCAGCACAGTTAATTATAAACAAGACACCAAGCATTTCTTAAATACATTTGTTAAATGTATGAATAAGATTCTGAAATGATGCGTGCAACTCACAATCTAACATTCATTCACAAAGCAACCTCAACGCCTATTACGCAAATTGTTCATAACCCTAAGTGTAGGGTCATGATGTAGTAATAATCTCAGTAAGATCGAGGTCAAATCCACAGGGACTGATCTTGTGCATTTCTGAAATTAACTAGAAGTATAACTAGAAGAAGATGTAAAACTAATTTTGAAGTGATTGATAGAGTAATTGTAAATTAAATAATTAAAACTAAGAATTTAAAAATGGGAACTAGGGTGCCAACGATCCACTTGTAGTGATCAGGGAGCCCTCTTGCTTGATTCAAGTAACACAATTAGAATTGGAGTCATATCCTATCCAATTGAAAAATATATCAATAAAACTAAATCTGAACTTCCATTGACCTAATTCTCAATGAAGGAGAACTATGATAATTTGCAAGGATTCCATTACCAAACCATGCCTAGGAGACAATGGCAAACAACAGGATTTACTAATCCCATAATCTCAAAGCAGGAGAATTGTGAAGATTAGGAAGGACTCCATCACCCTACCGTGCCCAAGGGACGATGGTGAACAACAGGACTTACTAATTTCACAATCTCAAGTCAAGAAAAGAAGATACTCAAAGTTATTACAGATCTATTGTAATTTGAGTCACAATAAACCATTAAAAACTGAAAGTATTCCTAAAATATCAAATTAAAATACATGAAGTTCAACATAAACATGAATCAAAGCAATAGAAACATCTCATCATGCATGCTACAAGCTTCACCTCTTAGCCCTAGCTAAGAGGTTTAGCCAACCATAGACATGATTGGGCCAAAGTCTCTTAAGAAAAACATGAAAACAACTAAGGAAGAGGAAGAAAAACTCTTGGCGATAGCTTTTCCACCCTTTTACTCTACTCCTTAAACCCTAAAAGATGCCTCAGAACATTCTAGGAACTCCTATTTATAGTTGTTCAACACTCTCTTGCAAACCGATCTTAAATTTCCTCAAACTGACCTTGTAACTGCCTCAAATTTCTGCAATTCGTGTGCTGCCTACGTAACCTTAGACTGGTCGAGGAAAACCTTCGACAGGTTAAGGGTCACCTCTGACTGATCGAGGATCGAGTGAAATTAAAAGTTCCTATTGATGGAGTTCGAGTCGAGGAATCTTCGACTAGTCGAGCAAAACCATAAACTAGTCGAAGTTTTATGGTTCTTTTTCTTCACTTCAAGTTTTCAATTCTCTTCATTTCTTACTTCGTTTTCTTAAATTTTTGGCATGTAAATTCTTCATTCTTGATCTTATAAGATCCGTCCTTGACTTTAATGATTCTTGAGCGTTAAATCCATGCTTTTAGTACTCTTTCAATCCAAGCTCACAAATTCATCTTACAACACAAACATTCATAAAATATACCATTTAACATTATCATTTCATAAAATCAAGTAATAAATGGGGGATAATATGTAATATTTAATCCTCAACACAATCCCCAACCAGCATTTTGTTAGTCCTGAGCAAATATGCGAAAAATAAACCTTAATGCTTAATGTTCAATCCTTCTTCAAAAAATAATCTTTTGTGGAATCAAGTATGAATGAGTAGACTTAAGACGCAAAAGTGAAATTTGGAAAACCTAGAGTCAAATCACATAAGCAACCAATCAAATAAGTTCTTTATCCATTAAGTTAGAGCATAGTTCGCATATCAAGTTTTTCAATGTGCTCAGTAAAAATCAATTTACTTCCCATAAGGATACTGTCAATTCATCATGTTAGCCATGTTTACCATATTCAGAGTAATTGAAGGATTAAGCACTGATTCCGAACTTATTCCATTTTCCTTCCTTTTTCAGTTTTTGATTTTTTTTCGACGGTCACTTGTATTCATTCAGTCTTTTCAATTTCATTATTTTTCAGATTTTTCATTTCTTTTATTCTTTTTCATGACCTTTTTGTCAATCTTTCTGTTTTTTAATTGGTTCTTTCCATCTTTTAAGATAGATAGAATTCTCTATACTCAATCCTCAACATCTATCAATGATTCACATACTAACAATCAGAGGTTCTAGTATTATTTACAGAAAATAATTTAAATGTGTCTTGTGAAATTAATTAACATGATATTCAAACTTACTCTTAAGCAATTGAGTGCAAAGAACTTTGGTGATAGATTACTTAGATGATCAAATTCCAATAATTCAAAATTCAATTCTTATCTTATCATCATACTCAAAACATTCTTAAATACATAAATTATCGCTTTTAAACAGATAAACAATGAAAATTTTCAAAAATTTTGTAAATTTTGCTTAAAATTGAGAAAACACTTATTAGTTTACCTAATCTCCCATCCCCAACCTAAAATCTACACTGTCCTCGATGTAAAAGAAATAAGCATGTAATGTAAAAGAGGCAATGAAAAATGATGGAAAGATAGTACCTGAAGATGGAAGATTTGCATTATTCTAAGGATCTTAGTGTGAAGATGGGTGAACACAACGACTAGACAAACGAAAGAAAACTATCCTAAACAGTAGAAAGCAAACTATCCTAAATAGTGAAAAATAAACTATCATAATCTTAAATCTTACGAAAGCAATAAACTAATCATAAACTAGGATAGCATGGAAAAACTACTCAGTCATGCCGTAAGGTTCCTCCTCCGGTCAATATCTTGATAAATTTCTCAGTATGTTTCTCAACAAGATCATCCAAAAGCCTTTTTTGTGATAGGCTTGGATGCCCTTGAGCATGAATATCCAGAGAAATTTAAGAACCTCAGGATAAAATTTCATTTTAATCCTCTGAGGTGTCCAAAGTATGTACGATTCACTTGTGACAGAAAAATTCTCAATGTTAGTACATCATAATGAATCAAAGACTACAAGTAGATAAAATTCAGAAAATTCTCAGTAGGTGATGTAGTCTCAAAACATTCCGAAGTTTCAGACTTCGATTCAATTTTTAGCTCCTCCTCCTTTAATGGTAAGCATTCAGGATTTGTGGGAGGAGGGGCTTTAGAATAAGGGTTTGCTCGGTTAATAACAACTACCGAGGCATTGTTCTGCATGGGATCCATTATTTCTTTTATCATGGGATAATTTGAACTTGCAAAGTATGACAAGCAATCTTCCATAGAGTTGAGAGAGTCAGTTAAGAGTGACTCATTCTCCACATTGAAGTCTGTGATGATTTGCTCAAGGATTTCATCATCTCTTAGAGTGTGTGGAGGCATGCCCTCTTGCTCTTTGTCACGGTGAGAGTGAATTGTCACCGGATACATCTCACCCTGCCCTATGTAGACAGATTGTGGATCAGTAGGCGCATTGATGTGAAGACTTTGTTCATTGATATTACTCAATAGAGACATTATATCGTCAAGGGTTGACAGCTCAGATGATAGCCTTAACTAGGTGGTTTCAAATTCTAGAGTCATATTGAGCGACTCGTCCATCTCCCTAATCATATTATAATCTAAATCAGGGGAGTGGTCCGAGCATGCCTTAAAAGAGTCCTGTGATTCACTTGGAAGATATTCTTCCTCCATATTTAAATCAAACGTGTCAGATGGGTGGAGTAGATCATTATGGCCAACCACTTCCTATACCCCTTGATCATTGACCTGGACCAAACTTGAGATCAATTCCAAGGGAATTTGGGCTGTACATTCATGATATTTGTCATCCCAATACTCATAATCTTTTAATTTAGTGCAGTTTACCTATGAGATGGGATCACTTTCCTCACACTATATTTCTAGGTTGGGTTAAGGTTCAAATAAACTAGCCTCTTCCTCCTCATTAGAGCTAAGCGTGTCATGTGAATGAAGTGTGTTAGTTTCATTATATTTGAAAACTAACTGTGTCTCTTGATCATTCATTTGGACAATCATCGACATTGATTCTTCGGAAAATTGAACCACATGCTCCTTAACAGACTCCGACTGCTCATCCTCAATTGCAACGCGTGAACCTATCTTTTGTATAGAGGTTATGAGTTTTTGTAATTCTTGAAGTGAGTGTTGCTGGCTGAGCTCTAGAGTTTGTATGAAATTTTGAATGGAATTCTCTTGGATTGTTTCTGTTTGGATCTCAAAGGTAGGAGATCCAAGAGAATAGTCATTATGATCGATTGTTGGTTCATCTCCCCAATCTTGATGTTTTCACTAACCATAGTCATACGGGTCATAGGTGGGAGAGTTTGATGGTTGTTGGTATACATTATCACCCATTATATAATCATGCATTATTTTCTTCTTGTCTGATGGGTGATAATAGTTCTCACCCCAATAATCACGATGACCCCAACATTCACGTACTGTTTTCTTAATCCATAGAGTATAATTATTCTCCCGCATATGATCACATAAGGACTTCTTAACCAGTGGAACATTATATTTCAGTCAGTCCTCGATGATATTTTCAGAAAATTTTTGAGACGTAGGTTGTTTCTTAATATAATCATCTGACAGCCCATCACAATTTCTCGCATTCTCTAAAACTAGCTCAGCATACTGACATTCTCACTCTTGTATATACATGGTGAAACCCTAATCTTGAACCTAATCCTAACATAAGACAAAAGAAATTCCTATAGCAATAAGAAATCTAAAAATAAAAAAAGAGAGAATTAGAAAGAGGTTACTAAATTAGAAGTTTCTATATTGGGATCTTGTAAAAAAAAAGTTAGTTTCTAAAAATCAATTAGGAAAGTTTCTAATCTTGAAAATAGAAAAAAAATAATAATAAATTAGTTTCTAAAAACTAATTAGGAACGTTTCTAATCCTATAAATAGAAAGATAAGTTAGTTTCTAAAAAAAAATCTAGAAAAATCCTAACCTAAAAATAAAACAAAAAGTTATTCCTAATCTTAACCTAATTGTAAAACTAATTCAATTCAGAAAATGCAACCATCAATCCTCGGCAACGGCGCCAAAAACTTGTTCACAACCCCAAGTATAGGGTCACGATGTAGTAATAATCTCGATAAGACTGAGGTCGAATCCACAAGGACTGATGTTGCGCATTTATGAAATTAACTAGAAGTAGAACTAGAAAAAGATGTAAAACTAATTCTGAAGTAATTGAGAGAGTAATTATGAATTAAGTAATTAAAACTAAGAATTTAAAAGTGGGAATGAGGGTGTCAAGGATCCACTTGTAGTGATCAGGGAGCCCTCTTGCTTGATTCAAGTAACACAATTAGAATTGGAGTCTTATCCTATCCAATTGAAAAATATATCAATAAAACCAAATCTAAACTTCCATTGATCTAATTCTCAATGAAAGAGAACTATAATAATTGGTAGGGATTCCTTCACTAAACCATGCCCAGGAAACAATGGCAAACAACAGGATTTACCAATCTCATCATCTCAAAGCAGGAGAATTGTGAAGATTAAGAAGGACTCCATCACCCTACCATGCCTAAGGGACGATGGTGAACAACATGACTTGCTAATTTCACAATCTCAAATCAGGAAAAGAAGATACTCAAAGCTATTACAAATCTACTGTAATTTGAGTCATAATAAACCATTAAAAACTGAAAGTATTCCTCAAATATCAAATTAGAATCCATGGAGTTCAACATAAACATAAATCAAAGCAATAAAAATATTTCATCATGCTACAAGCTTCACCTCTTAGCCCTAGCTAAGAGGTTTAGCCAACCATAGACATGATTAGACCAAAGTCTCTTAAGAAAAACATGAAAATAACTAAGGAATATGAAGAAAAACTCTTGACAATGAATTTTTCACTCCTTAAACCCTAGAAGATGTTTAGGAACATCCTAGGAACTCCTATTTATAGTTGTGCAATACCCTCTTGCAAACCGACCTTAGAACCACCTCAAATTTTCACAATTCGTGTGTTGTCTGCGTAAGCTTAGACTGGTCGAGAGTGATCACCTTCGACTGGTTGAGGAAAGGCTTCGACTGGTCAAGGATTGCGTGAAATTAAAAGTTCATGTTGTTGGAGTTCTAGTCGAGGAATCTTCGACTAGTCAAGCATAGCCTTAGATTGGTCGAATGAGGGCTTAGACTAGTCGAAGCAGACAGATTTTTAAAGTTCCTTTTCTTCACTTCAAGTCTTCAATTCACTTCATTCCTCACTTGGTTTTCTTGGATCTTTGACATGTAAATTCTTCATTTTTGATCTCATAAGATCTAATCTTGACTTTGGTGATTCTTGAGCGTTAAATCCATGCTTTAGCACTCTTTTCAATCTAAGATCATAAATTCACCTTGCAACACAAACATGCACAAAATACACCATTAAGTATTAATATCATATTCATAAAACCAAATAATAAATGGGGGATAATATACAATATTTGATCCTCAACACAAATGCCAACACTCCCTCATCACGTGACTCCAACGTTAAATCGCCACATCCCATCTAATGCAATGTGATTAATGTGTATGTTAACCAAGTAATATTACCATAGCATACGCCGACAACTCAAACACGGTGTTTCATACCACCATGCCCGACTCATGAGTCTTAGTGGGATCGTATCGCACTAACGGTTATGAAAGAACTCATCCACTGGGAAAGAGATTTCTTAGATTCAGTTTAGTCGTGTCATACATTATGAACATACATGATCAGTCGGCTAGTGTACTAATTTTATTAACCTAGAAAAACTCCCGACGCAACCGGCAATGGGTGCAAACATATCATATATTCTAGCTACTGTCGGTTGTTCGTGTTCAACTCGGGTTGATCAAACGAGCCTAGAGTGGCCTACCTAACTCAGGCCACCCATTGGTTTGGGTGATTTACCGACTGACCCAATATCCTAAGAAATTCTAAACATCACTAAAAGCTAACAATTCATCGGGAAATCACAACAAGGTTTCATATGAAACCTAAATTTAACAACATAAATACCTATGCATTTCATCGAACATATGAGTATCAATAACATAACACCATCACTTAGGCATTTCATCGAACATGTGAGCATTAATAAAATCAAACATTCACCTAGGAATCCCATCAAACATGTTAGCATCAACAAAATAACATATTGATTCACTTAGGCATTTTATCAAACATATGAGCATCCGTAACCAAGAAATAACACATGTTGCGATTAAATCAAAGTGTGAACATGTTAACAGACACCAACCTATATACAAACAACAAAATCATTAACTGAGACCCTCAAGGGCCAATAAATGGCAACCTAGGGATAATGGTCCGCACTTCTAAGAAAGAATCTCCTAGAATTAGGAATTTGGGAAAAATCACAAATTCTTATATAAATACTAAGAACTATATGAGATTCATGCAATTCATTTAAAAAAAAAAAAAAAAAAACTAGATTGGAAAGTATGATTTGTTTCTTACCTATCGCGAGTAGGGTGGATTTGGTGGAGGAAAAGGATCGAGGCTAGGGCCTTGGTTGGAGGAGATCGATGAAAGGAAGCATTAAAACCTCGCCACTCATACTCTCATTCTTCTTCTCTTCTTCTTTTTCTTTCTCTTTCTCTCTTTCTCTCCTTTGGCAAAGGCAAATTCATATGGGAAGAGAGTGTGTGAAATAAAATAGGTTTTGTAGTGCCAGATATTGCATAAATTGCCCCAATGGCCCTTTATTCATTATACTAACCCTGAATGGGATTGTTTCCAACCAATGGAACCCGCTGGGATGTGTAAGAGTCAATCTAAGACATAGGATGAGTGTTCCAATAGGTAATCTATATTTAGATACAACCGTCTGATGATTGGGCATGCCGATTAACCAGAAAGGCCTTAACTTAGATCGACGGTCACCGATGATTAATTGGGGTCGTTGTTATAAGGATATATATGGGAAAATGACTTTATTTAGTACCCCGACTATGGCCATGAATTGACGGTCCAAAAATTACAACTTCGCAAAAGAGCAAAGTGTTAGTTTCACTTAAATTTTAGGTTTTCACCTAAGGCATTCACACATCCCATGCACTTGGCTTGCAGTCCAAGTTGAGCAATTCGAGGCATGATCTCGACTCGATGTCCCACGATGGACATCAAGCCCATTAAGATGAATGTCGTTTTATAGTATCGGGTTCAGTGGTCCACTAATGAGCGGTCTAGAGCTCGTTTAGATAATTGAGACATTTCTGGAATAAATTGGATAGTGAGATTTCTTGTGCGCGATGATTAGGTGTGGATTAACTAAGTTCATAATGTGACCTATTTGTAATTAGTAGAAGTGACGATTCGATCCTAATAACCCTAAATCGTTGGTTTTTAGGATAAAGGAGTAACTGGATTGATTTGGATTGTTAATTAAGATTTGACCCCTTGTTGTCTCGGCTTTTGGTAAATCTTTATTTAGTTACGGTTGTCTTGATTAGTGAGTGGTAGGTCAGCTAAGTTCGAGCTCTAGATGAATAAATCACGAGGTTAGATTTGAGGTTTACGTGATCGGGCGGATTTGTTAACTTTCGTACAGTTGATTAATTATGTTTGTGTGGTTTTTCACTGGTACCACCTGCGTATAGGCTAACATCGAGTGTTAATAGTCAGTAAGTAACAACATATGTTAATTATATTAAACATTTTCAATTATTTTTGGAAATTCAAAACAACGAAAATCCAGTACATTACACATATCTTTTTTATCTTGGAGTCTTTTGTATTCAGTATCTTCTTAAGAATTTCTTATAATCATAGTATGAATTATCTTATATGATTAAATTAGAATTTTCTATTTTTAATATGTTTTACTAATTCAGGTAGTTTCTAGTATAGTATAATTATGATTCTTAATTAAGGTGATTAGAGTCGAATCATCGTTTTCGCTAATTACAAATCGACTACATTATGAACTTAGCTAATTTAAACTCTAGTTGCAGTGGACAAAAAATCTCGCCACCTAGTTCATTTCAGAAATGCCCTGATTAATCAAAATATCTCTAAGCCGCTTGTTAGTGGATCATTGCACTCGAAACTATACAAAGACATTTGTCTTGTTGAGTTGAGGCGGTGCACAGAATCACTAAATTTGAAACCGAAAGGTAGCACATGTATTGTGTGAAGCTGAGCTTAAATCAGCATGAACTTAAGTTAATTGTTTACTTTCGATCTTTTCCAAAGTTATAACTTTTGGGCCATTAAATCACAACCAAACTTAATATGGATGCTAACATAGAATAATGTCCTATACACATCCATATTGTCGCGACCTTGATTGATGATCGGTAACCATAAAATTGACTTTTGATCATAATCATTAATCGGTGTGTCAAATATGTGGGGTGATCGAAACCTTGCGTAGATCATCATTATGAAAAACTTTTGTATATCGTAGATCGACTCGTACATCTCCTATTGGGCCTCAAAAGCTAGAAACAACATCTTATAGAGTTATAATAGTAAGTATTTATGTATTAGGTCATTTGCACCACATCTAACACTATAAATACCAATTTATTTCACTCTCACTTTTTCTATACGAATTTTCCTTAACAAATGAGAGAAATAGTGAAAGAGAAGAAGAGAAGAAGATGAAGAGAGAGAGAGAAATGAGTTTTTGATATTACTTCTTTTAAATGGTACAAACCGTTCATTCCATAGCGCTATCACTGGATGGTGAGACCCAAAAATCTACTATATTGAATACTTATTAAATATTATTTTCATATACCGTTCATCATCAAAGCAAACGAGCCAAAAAGTGTATGGGTTGAAATAATGCAATTGGGTTACTTTATTTGTTGAATTTCCACCATAAAAAAGAACCGTAGTATAAACGGTTTGGATAATTGGAGGAACCAGATTCAAAGGCTATAAATGCCGAGCTATATAATCAGTACATCAGGTGGCCAGTTATATAATCAGGTGGGCCAGAGTTCTCCAAACAAATATATGGACTGAAAAAACTAGGCCAAGTTTCACTCATCAGGGGAAATGGACGGTTAATAATATAGTATTTAACATATGTGTATGTGTGGTCCATCTGATGAGTGGACTAGCTTGGTTTTCACAAGAGGGCATGATAATGGTGGTCTCCTCCTGATGAAGGGTCCTGATATTGTCATATATGTGTAGAAAATAGGAATCTAGTAAGTGTGATATGAGGGATACCGTTTATCTTTGCAATGCAAGTCCCGCACTAATGTCTCTTTCTACAAAATGTGGGTCACACTAAATGTGGAGCATGACTCGAAAATCACACTTATCCAGCAATCCTAACCATTCAAATGGTATCTGCCAGAAGATTGATAAAAAGTAAAATAGAGAGACGTAGAAATTCAAATAGACAAAATCAGACGGTTACTATCATTTGCGAAGTGTGTTACTTGCATTATGCTATATCCACAGCCATGGACGGATTGGATTGCCCTTCAACAATGACATGCGTGTGCAGTCGATTAGTCACCACCACCTTAAAATGGTAAGGACTAATCAGAGGAGTCTAGCCATGGTTTTTATTTATTAAATAGGATAATCAATTTAGTGCTCTCAGATCAACTCACTGTACTCCTAGTTGCATCGGAAAGGTTTATATATATATATATATGGAAAAGGTTCTATGCGGTCGAGCTATATGTGAGCCCCACCATGCTAATTCTTATATTTGTAGTACACCTGAGGATCAAAAAAAATTTCTTCATTTTAGCTTAAAGTATATATTTCAATGAGTTTGTTATAATAATTTTATCAAATAGTACATATGAAAACTAATTTGGAATATCAAATATGTTCAGTTAATATATTTTATTTTAATTCCTTCCATGTACTCCAACCAAACGCTCAACTCATTTACATCTAATTCTATTTTCCATTTACCTCCATCTACTTCCAACTCAGCTTTGAGTGGCCTGTTGTCAGCCCTATATTATATTAGGATCGGCAGTAGGCCAAAGCTCAAGGTTAGCCTAACACTAACCACAACCTAACTTAATGAGACTAATTTAAAAGGCTTTAGCCTTGGCCTTAGCCCTATAAGACCCGTCCAGGGCTA
This sequence comes from Magnolia officinalis, assembly GCA_021015155.1. Taxonomy (NCBI): domain Eukaryota; kingdom Viridiplantae; phylum Streptophyta; class Magnoliopsida; order Magnoliales; family Magnoliaceae; genus Magnolia; species Magnolia officinalis. The sequence goes on along the minus strand of JAJHSJ010002357.1, from coordinate 53,932 downwards.
TCAAAGTGAACACGAATGCTTATTAGTGGCTTCAAATTATCAATTTTTTTTCTATATAATAGTGACTCACTCTGTTTTTTTTTTTTTTTTTTTTGTGTTTTTTTTGGGGGGGGGGGGGGGGGGGGGGGGGGGGGGGGGGGGGTTTAGCTTGTTAGTACACACTCATGTCAGTACACACACTCCATGTTAGCCACCCCTACCAGGGATTGATACCAAGACCTCAAGTGTTGAAACAAGGTATCTCCACTCAGTCTGCCAGTTGAGCTATAGATCTGGGTGTATAACAGTGACTCACTTGATTATTGAATTAGTACATTCATCATTACCATTGCTCAGGTGGGCCCACAGGAGGAACCCTATCCCTACAGGGCCACATGCAAGATTTCTAAAAAACCAATAACGATAGTCATAACAAAACCATTTTCTCATGCACACGTGTGCACGACTTTTATTTCACTAGTCTTACGAAACCCAAACCAGGATTTCGAAAATTCTTATTTTTGAACCTTAACACATGTAATTTGGTTGTCCAATCTCATAACATAGAAAATTTTCATGGGCAAAACACAACCCTATAGTTTGTACCGGTAGGGCACGTAAATGTACTGGTCGGATCATCCTTAGGATAGCTGTAGGCATCTGAGCAACGCTCCTTAAAGAACCTAGACAATGGGGTGGGCCCACAATTACCAGAATTGCAACAGTACTCATCAGTCTTAAAGACAGTGCATGGGTTGTTGCATCCACCAGGGGCCCTCAGCTCATTTGGACATTGACCGTTGATATCAGCAGTGCATCTGATCCCTCTACAACCGCCGGACACTGGGCTGAAGTCCATCGGGACGTTGAAACCGTCGACGAGCGAGATATCGAAGAAATCCATGTCGTTGAATTGTTTCAGAGCGTACTCGGCGAGTGTGTTGGGAGGCTGGCGTAGACCTGGCACTCAAGGCGCCCACCGCAGTCACCGGTCTGGCAGCTGCCTTGACCATTGCCATCGAAGTTGCACCCGGTTCGGGCCCAGATACGAGCCTGGGTCGTGCCTGGGTTTGCACTGATGGTCCATGACTGGCCTTGGTCTAGGCGGCGGCCCCCGCCGGGGACTGCAGCGGCCCAGACGGTGTATGGACATTGGTTTCGGATCTCGAAGGTGGCTGCATGGGTGAGGGTGAATAAGAGAGAGAGTCCTGATAGGAAGATGAGAGGGATGTGTGATTGGATGGCCATGATGAGAGGTGTAGAGATGGTGGGACTTATTTTGGGCTTTTGGGGTTGTGTGGTTTTTGTGTGGAGAGTAAGGAGGTATTTGTAGAGAGAGGGTGTGTGTGGAGTCTGATCCACGTGGATAATTGTAGTGTATTTTTGTTGACTTGACTTTGGTGGGGCCCACTAGACTTGGACGGGAAATGTGAAGATAGGAAGAACGGATGGTGATGATATGGTAGGACCTGGATGACTCTAAATCAAGTTCAGCCACCTATTCGCTGTAGATGTAGCATGGTTTCATGGCAATCGGGACCGTCCATGATGGGCTTTGATCCAGAGGTTTATAGAAAATTCATCCACGAATTCGTGCGAAGACCCTGCCAGCTTTGTGATAGCAGTACTTTGTGGGCCCACCGTGATGTATATGTTTTATCCACACCGTCTATCCGTTTTTCCAGCTCTGTTTCTACAATCCCAAAATTGAAGCTTATCCAAATATTTAGTGGACCACACCGTAGGAAAAAGTGTGGTTGATTGTGCCTACCTTTGAATGTAGGTTTTTTTTTTATCAAGCTGATATTTAAGTTTTCCCTTCATCCAGGTATGTGTATGAACAGGTTGGATGACAAATAAAAATCCCGGTGGGCCTTAGGAAGGTTTTAACAGTGGATATCATTATGCCCGCCATTTCCTGTAGTGGGGGTCCACTTGAGCTTTGGATATGGGATAAAGTCATTCGGTCACAGTAGTAGGCTAGGTGGGCCTATCAAGATGTTTGTGAAATATCCATACCGTTCATCCATTTTTTAAGATCACGTTAGAATACGAGCTCTAAAATAAGGAAGATTCAAAGCTCAAGTGGGCCGCACGATAGGAAGCAATGAGAATTGAACGTCCACAGTTGAAACATTCCTAAGGCCACGGAAGTTTTGGATCAGACTGAATTTTTTGTGTTTTTAGATCATCCCATAGGAATGACATTATGAACGGTTTGGATGGCATATAAACATTACGGTGGACCCAGAGAGATTTCAACAATAGGCATTTCAATACCCACATTTTTCCAATATGCAGTCCACTTGAATCTTGGATCTGCCTTATTTTTGGCCTCTTGTCCTGACATGATCAGAAGATATGGATGAACGGGGTAGATTTCTTAAAAACATCACGGTGGACCCCAACTAGCTTCTGAGCGCAGGGTCAAATCCGCAACGAATAGGGATAGAACTGTGCATTTTTGCATCCTCGCTTCACATGGTTGACGTTCAAAGTTGGACTTGAACTTCCACGTGTCGAGCATAAGAGGTAACCACGTGTACAGATGACGAAACGAGGTGGGGCCCCTAGACTTGGAGGGGCCCACCAGACTTGGACAGGTAATGTGAAGATAGGAAGAACGTAAGGTGATGATATGGTAACTTGGTAAGACCCGGATGACCCTGAATCAGGTTCAGCCACCTATTGGCTGTATATGTGGGATGGTTTCATGCTAATCAGGACCGTTCATCTTGTGGATCTAGTTATGGATGACCCTTTCTTATAAAATCACATCCATTGGATAATTTTAGATTTGGTTTTCTTCATTTATCAGAACTTAATGTTGACCATTAACTACTTCTGTTTCCTACCGTTATTTTAAAGATTAGTGATCAGATTGATAGGGTCATCCAATCTGTCTATGTCTTTAAATGTTTGACATCTATAGTGTGGACCACCATATGGATGGTTCTAGTTGATCCACGTGTGTTATCGGGAGATGACTTTTAACATATCATATACCATGGAATGGGGTGCACCAAAGTCCATGATGGGCTTTGATATGGAGGTTTATAGAAAATTCATCCGCGGATTGCGTGCGGACCCTGCCACCTTCATGATGGCAGTACTTTGTGGGCCCACTGTGATGTATATGTTTTATCCATACCATCCATTCGTTTTTCCAGCTCTGTTTAGGTCACGAGCCCAAAAATCAAGCTTATCCAAATATTTAATAGACCACACCGTAAGAAAAAGTGTGGATTGAATGCCTACCTTTGAATGTAGGTTTTTGGATCCAGCTGATATTTGTGTTTTTCCTTCGTCCAGGTATGTGTGGCCTTATGAACAGGTTGGATGACAAATAAAAATCCCGGTGGGCCTTAGGAAGGTTTTAATGGTGGATATCATTATCCCGGCCATTTCCTATAGTGGGGTCTACTTGAGTTTTGGACATGGGATAAAGTCATTCGGTCACACATTAGTAGGAAGTTATTGCTCTAAAAGCTAGGTGGGGCCCACCAAGATGTTTGTGAAATATCTATACGGTTCATCCGTTTTTTAAGATCATGTTAGGAAACGAGCCCTAAAATAGGAAGATTCAAAACTCAAGTGGGCCGCACGATAGGAAGCAGTGAGGATTGAACGTCCACAGTTGAAACATTCCTAAGGCCACGGAAGTTTTGAAACAGACTGATATTTTTGTGTTTTAAGATCATCCCATAGAAATGACCTTATGAACTGTTTGGATGGCATATAAACATTACCGTGGACCGAGGGAGGTTTCAACGGTAGGCATTTCAATACCTACGTTTTCCCGTCGTGCAGTCCACTTGGATTTTGGATCCCTTTCATTTTTGGGTTATCGTCCTGACATGATATGGAGATACGGATGAACAGAGTATATTTCTTAAACACATCATGGTGGGCCCCACCTAGCTTCTGAGCGCAGGATCAATCCGCGACGAATAGGGAAAGAACTGTGCATTTTCGCATCCTTGCAAATATGGAATTGAACTTCCACGTGTCGAGCATAAGAGGTAACCACGTGTCCATATGATGAAACGAGGTGGGCCCTGCAGGAGACGTGTGAGATGAGAGGAAAATGAAAGCCATGCGTAGAGACAAGGCATTAAATTTCCAGATTTTCCGGTCATTACAGGTTAGGCCGGTAATTGAATAGAAAAGAAAAATACAAAATAACGAAATTCCATGCAGCTATCGCCTTCTATAACACGTGCCAGCGTGGTACTCGTTTGGGAGATCTGGCCTTTCATGTTCTGATCCAATATCACCTTCGTAGTGTTATTTTGCATGATATCCGTTCCGTTTATCGTATTTGCCGCATCAAGTTCACTCAGCCCAACAAATATCAGCCGATCAGACACTTGGGTGGGCCACAACCGGAGGAAAAGGGTGTGTATATATATATATATATATATAATTAATAATATTAGATATATATATATATATATATATATATATATATATATATAATAAATCATCCATAAAAACCTCACTATTTACTTGGTGTGTGTGACCCATCTGAATTTCAGAATTGCTTATGTTTTATGTTTTTTCTTCGTCTTAGGGGTTACATCTATGAATGGATTGGATGATATATACATAAAATATGTGGTGGGCCCTTAGAAAATAGTTTGGGAGGTTCAATTGGTTGAGATCCTCAGCCGTTCCCTTTGCCGTAGCCCACCCAAGTTTCTGAGAGATCTTTGGCCTCACAGCCTAACATTGAAGGGCCCACAGCATGGACGGAGTGGATCAATGGAGATCACATCACGATCACCATGTGGAGCACAAACATCATCTCCACCCTTGTTTACTGTAATCTATGATATCATTTTCCTTCATCGTGTGGGGGTGGGTGGATGCACATTCAGTTCCATTTTCATTCCGTGATTCCAAACAAAAGCAGAAATATGAAAGATTTGTCTTCTAGACTAAACTCGAAGTTGCTTAGAAGATACGATACAATAAAGTATGGAGAAAATATAAAACATTTCTTTTGGAGATGAACCATACATTTATGGTTCGCCTATGGGAGATGAACCATATATTTATGTTTCGACACTTTCGGAGTTCCAAAATGATCTCATGTTCACCCTTCTGATGGCAGACAAACAAAAAGTGGACTTGTGGTTGGCTGGTTGCTAAGAGTGTTTTTTTTTTTGAGGGTCAATCAACTACTAAGGAAATATAAAATGTTTGATGGAATATATGTCTTAAATCTAATCAGATTTTACGCAGATCGTTTTGCAAAATTGCAAAATTATGGGATTTGTTTTTTATTTTGTTTAGGATTTTTTTCAAGGCAGGGTGTAAATGGGATTGAGATGCATTCCAAGGGTTTCTAAATAGTTTTAGGATTTCAAAGAGGTGTAGCAAGGGTGAGATTCGAAGTTATTCAAATCGGGTAAGTCTTCTCTCTTTGTAATTTTTGCTTTCATAGTGAATTTCTGTCGCTTTGTGTGATGGTTTTTTTCCGAAAGAATTTTCCATGTTAAATCGTTGTATTCTCCTTCCTTTTTGCTTAATTCTTTTGGATTGCTATCTTAGATTCATCTTTGTGTGATTCCGCCATTTCCCCATCACTATACGCATGGCCCGATAAAGCTGTGCGTGAGAGACCCACCTTTTTCCAAAATTAACAGTTTCAACCATAATTAATTGATCCAATATAATTGTCACAAAATCAAACAAAATAAAGAAAAACACTCTATTACATTCTTCTAAGCATAAAAGCATTGTGTCTGAAGAATCCTACACTTGGAGCATGCTGAGATTTTTCTTTCAACATGCATATCCAACCATTTAGACACAACTGAAAAAAAAATAATAAATAAATAAATAAAATAAAAAATCTTCTTTCCAGAAACTTTTTTTCTTTTCTTTTTATAAATCTGCAAGAAGACTTTTATCAGGAGGGGCCCGGGGGCAGAAGAGTCCATCAAGGCAACGAATAAGAATCCCATCTACATAAATGAAATCTATTATCTCCTTTCTTTATAGACGAATCTGACATACAGTGCAACTCACAATTAATCTGAGATTTTCCTGTCGGTGGAATACAACCATCTATACACAACTGAAAACAAAGAATCTTCTCAACAGACACTTCTTTTTTATCAGCAAAAATATTTTATCAAAAGAACCCAAAGGAGTTGAAAGAGTCTATTATGGAAATGGATAAGAATTCCCCATACATAAGGAAATCTATGGACTCCTGCTATTGCCAATGGATTGGCAATACAATTCGAGTCATAGTTAATATGAGAAAATACAATTTCCATCGACTGGGATATCAAACTTAGCCCCTTAAGAAAGAACTCATGCTTACAAGGAGGGGAGCAACTCCCTGATGCCCAGGCAATAACATTACTCAAATCCCCTTCCATGATTAGAGAGCCGCTACCAAATTAACAAAGATTTCCACAGACTTCTATTGCTATAAAAATAAAACCAACATCAAATTTTCTTTTTTGATGGTGCATCCATTAATATATTTACATAGCTTTTTCAGTAGGGGGAAACAAATAAAAGCCAAATCCATACGCTCAAGCTTGAGAAAGACTAAAGCAAAATGAAAGCACTCGGAGGCACGTCCCATTGCAAGCTTGGCGAAGGGCGTGTCCCTACGGATAGGAGAAAATATGCTTTAAATGCCGCTTAAAATCATGAAGATCCCTGGCAACCAACTCCTGAGTTGGGATTTGCTGGGACATGTCCTAAACAAATGAAATTGCATAATAACCACGGTAAGGGGAAAGTGATTTTAAGAAATGATCCACTAGGGTTGTATCAATATCTTTGGTGGGTTAAGTTCTCTATTTTCACTTCCTAAACAAAAAGAAAGAAAAAACAAAAAAAAAAAAAGATTTTGGTGGGTTAGGTTCTCTATTTTCACTTTCTGAGGATAAAGTGATCATCACTCATGGTAGCGTAATGCCTAACAAACTTCAAAACCAAATAGATCATGTTACTAGAAAGGTTGCTATCTAATCAAAAAACTCTTACGAAAGCTACAGAATCTTATGCACGGACACCGCCTCTCCGAAACTATAGAAATAATACATAAAGAAGAGCTCACAAACTTTTCTGTTGTATGTTGTTTATCTTATCTTTTGTCCTTAACATATACTTGTTTTAATTAATTTAATTCTAACTTTCTCCACTTCTGTCTAACACTATGCTGCAGCAAGTTCAAAGTTTCTAGTCTTTATTATAGTTTTTTAATTTAATGTTTCATTACCAAGTCATCATTGTAATATGTTGGCTAGTTTAGTATAAATATATACGACCTTATCATCAAATCCACAAATTGCCAAGTTCTTACTTAATAATTCTTCGATCATGACCTACTGACCATACACTACAACTGTCTCATGACCATCTTATTTTTTTATTTTTATTTTTTTCATAATTGTCTCAAAACTGTTCAAGTATAGAGTATTGTCAAGACCATAGCCGTTTTATTAGTATAGATCGTCGTCAGTAATATCTTCTTATTAATTTTCTTTTATTGATTGTTTTGCATTCATATTCAAATTACAAAAAAATAAAATAAAATAAAATAATAAAAATTAAATCAGCATCAAAGAATTTTTCTTAGTTTCCTATCTTTAATGATTGTGTTGAGAAACACAACCAAAGCTATCATCGTTGTAAGAAATTCTTTTGTCTTCAAAGTAAAAAGGATCCATCAGAAGAACAAACCCTCTCTTTTGAAAATCACTGGATCGCTTTAACAATAGGTGGTGACTAAATATTTAATTAATCTTCTTAAATCTAGTTCTAATACAGCTAATTCAGTAGCCAATTTTCTTACATCGGGCCTAATTCAGTTAATTCAGGACATATCAGGCAAAGACACATTTGGATGGTTAGGATGTTTTACTTATTCAGAGAATTGTACTCCCGGAATGTTTGTAGAAATTAGGGCAGTCAATGGGCCAAGTTAGGGCTGGGTCGAGATCTGTCCAAGCCCAGGCTGCAATTCTAAACCTAAGCCCAAATTCAGTCCAGGCCCAGGTTGAAATAATCCAGACCCGTGACATTTACACAGCCTGACCCGACTCCGCCTGAGCCCTAAATTTCTATATGGGTAAATGATATTTTGTTGGGACGCGGATTGCGTCCTACCCCGGCCTGACGGTAATCCGTCCGGGCAGGGCTCTGTGGGGCCCACCGTTATGTAAGTGTTTTATCCACCCCGTGCAACGATTTGTTCAGATAAATTTAGTATGTCAACCAAATATGAGGCAAGTCAAAGGCTTGAGTGGACTACAACAAAGGAACTTACACTAATATGACACCCACCGTTGAAACCTTTCTAAGGACCCACGTGATGTTTTTTTTTTTTTTTTACCATAAAACCTATTCATATGGTCATGTAGACATGGATGGAGTGAAAACACAAATATCAGCTTGATCCGAAACTTCTCCCGCTCCCAAGAAGCTTTTAATGGTGTAAGTTCAATCCCTATTTTGTAGTCCACTCAAGCCTTGGAGTTGCCTCATTTTTGATTATTATACTAAATTTATCTGAAAAAATCGTTGAATGGCTTGGATAAAACACTTACATAACTGTGGGCCCTACAGAGCCCTGCCCAGACGGATTACCGTTCGGGCGGAGGTAGGACGCAATCCGCGTCCTATTTTGTGTGGCCTCATGCGTGAGAGAGCGAGAGTATGAAAGAAATGAGTGAAAATTAGGTTTACAAAAGACATACGGGCCGGGCTGGGGTACGGGCTTCTGGGTGCTTAGTCCGACTCGATTCACAATCGAGCTCCTGATTTAAGCCCAAGCCTAACTGTCGGACCTATTACACCACCCCAAACCCGGCCCAATACAGACCAAGCCCGAAGGTCTGTCCGGCCCATTGATAGCCCTAGCAGGAATATTTTAGTTTCGGTAAGAAATCATGAACTTCGTTGATTGTCAACCGTATCTTTGATTGGACAGTCTAAACGCTCTATGCTGTGGTCCAAAATAAAATCCAATCCGTTCATTAGGCCGAAAACACTTTCTTTGGCCTTAAATTAAGCCCTTTTAGATCATAAGGTGGGCCAAAGTTCACGAAACAAATGGATGGACTGAAAAAACAAGGCCAGGTTTCACTTATCAAGGGAAATGGACGGTTAATATATGATCAGTGGTCCGTATTTAATATTTGTATCTGTGATCCATCTGATGATCGGACTGGCTTGATTTTTGGGCGAGGGCATATTAATGGTGGGGCCCACATGGTGATGGGTCTTGATCTCATACATGTGCATAAAATAGGCATTTGCACGTGTGCCATGAGTAATACCGTCCAAACCTGAAAATCACACTTATCCAGAAATCCTAACCATTAACAGAGAGTGTTTGCAGCTCAGTGAGTGTTAACTTTGCCGTGGGGCCCACTTTAATGATGTTTTGTATATCCACGCTGTCCACCCGTTTGTCCGGCCCATTTTAGGATGGGATCCTAAAAATTATGAAGATACAAAACTCAGGTGGACCACACCACTGGAAGTAGTGGTTAGGATGGGATCTCAAAAATCAAGAAAATCCAAATCTTGGGTAGACCAGACCACAGGAAACAGTGGTTAGGATGGGATCCTATAAAGTATGAAGATCCAAATCCCAGGTAGACCGCACCACCGGAAACAGTGGTGATTGAGTGCCTTACCGTGAAGACTTCCAAAGAGCTTATCATAAGGTTTTCTTAATATTTGTTTGCAATCCAACCTGTCCAAGATCTCGATTAATGGAAAATACAAATATCAGCTTCATCCAAAACCTCTGTAGCCCACAAATATCATATTACTGTTTCCAGTGATATGATCTTCCTGATTTGTGTATCTTCTTAATATCTGAGATCTCTTCCTAAAATGAAATTATAAAACATGGGGGATTTAGATATACAAAAAATAAAAATACATCGACGTGGCTCCACACGGTTAGCGTAACACGTGGCAAGAATGTTTGGCCATATATAAAATGAAATTCATATATAAAACATGAATGTCGATGTGGGTCCCACCTCTCCTCAGGCTCCTCTATCATATCCACGTGATGGTTTGGCCACATGCGGGTGATGGGTAAAGTCCCACCCTAGATTTTCATCTGGGCTATGTGGGGCCACCGAAATGCCCCTGGGAAATCTACTCCGTCCATCAGTTTCGAAAGCTCAGATTAGGAGAGTAGTCTAAACATGAGGAAGATCCAAAGGAGAAGGGAAACAACTACCGTTGAAACCTTCTCAGAGCCTATGATGATGTTTATATGTCATCCCAACCGTTCATAAGATTATTACCACTGGGATGAACCGTAGACAAAAATATCATCTTGATCAAAATCTTCCGTGGCCCCACAAAGTTTCGAATGGTGAGATTTCAATCCCCGCTGTTCTTGTGGCGTGGTCAACATGAGTTTTCATCTACCTCACTTTTCGGACTCGTGTGCTATTGTGAGATTGGGAAACGATGGACGGAGTGGATTACTAACGGGCATCTTGGTGGACCACTTGCCGGTGGGGCCCACCGTAATATGTGTCTTATATCTACACCATCCTTCAGTTTCATCAGATCATTTTAAAATATGAGCCAAAAAAAGGCAGCAAGTCCAAATCTCAGGTGGACCACACCATAGGAAACAGTGCTGATTGAACGCCCAACGTTAAAAACTTCTCCATATGTTTATTTGCCATCCAACCCGTTGATAACGTCGCAGAGATCTGGATGAAAGGGCCACACAAATATCATCTTCATCCAAAACCAAAACTAATAAGCCGTTGGTCGATCGTAAAAACCAAAACTAAGGTTCCAAAGATCTGGATGAAAGATCCGATGAAACGGATGGACGGCGTGGATATAAGACGCATAGATTCGGTGGGGTCGATCGTAAAAAGCAAAAATGTATAAATAAACGATCGCGATGGGACTCGAACCCACAATCTCCCGCTCCGGAGGCGAGCGCCTTATCCATTAGGCCACGCGATCCAGTTGTTAATTTGAACTAATATATCATATAAGAAGTGGATTTCACGGTGTGCCTCAACATCAAGTTCTGTGGGCCCCACCATGATGTATGTATTATATCTATACCAAACATACATTTTTACTACATAATTTTAGATAAATTTTCTATAAATGAGGTAGATATAAAACTAAACTGGACCACACCATTGAAGGCAATGGGACAATGATAGCCACCGTTGAAACCTTCCTAGGGTCCACCATGATGTTTTAAAATAATAATAATAATAATAATTTTACACACACACACACTCACGCCTAGTGGAATTTCACCACCTATAGTACCCAACCCTCACGGTGTTGAAACTCCTGATAGTCTACCACTGGACTTAGAGTAAGGATCCCACCATGATGTTTATTTTCCATCCAACTTGTTAATAAGGTCACACACCTGGATGAAGGGAAATTACAACTATTATCTTGATCCAAAATTTCTATGGCCCCAAAAAGTTCTCAATGGTAAGCGATTAATCCCCATTTGTGGTGTGGTCGACTTGAGCTTTAGATTTGCATATTTTTTTGCCATGAACTAAAATAAGCTCGCAAAATGGATGGACTGTGTGGATATAACACATACATCATGGTGGGACCACAGAAGTGAAGTTATCTGGTCAACAGAGAATTCCTGATGCCCTAACCCCCATTGGTCCACGTGACCCTCACTAACAAAATAAAATAAAATAAAATAAATAAATAAGCTTCGGACGCCAAACCATTAAGGTAACAGAAATCCCTATTGACTAGATAACAGAGGATCCCGACTCACAAAAGTGACATCAACACACCACCGAAGTCGATGTTGCATGGCACACCAGGCAATCCGCTTCAGTTATATAATATTCCAACCTAGCGAATCTCCACCATTGATATGAAGAAACTCTTACAACCGTTGAAATTGGTTACCTTGTGGGCCACTACTTGAACGGTCTGCGTATAAATAATCATGGCGATTAATTGGTTACGAGAGGATTATCTGACCGCCTGATTTTCATGTTATGAGATGTCACTGTGGTAGTCCACCATATCAGCGGTTATGATTTCTTTAGGCATGCGTGATGCAAGAAACTCGATCAATCAAATTATTAAACCAAGATGCTGTTTAGGCCCACCAATATTGATAGATTACACCTTTCTTTTAACTTTCTAGCAACAATACAAAGTTGTACTATTGAAATATTAAGGGCGGCAATGGGCCAGGGTAGCCGACCAAGAGCCTAACCTAGCTTTGGGCTAGGCTTGGGCCTGGCCTAGCTCGACTTTATATTATACGTATTATATTCTATAAATATGCCATCTCTAAAAAATTTATTTCTTTATGCATGTTTGGCCCACTTGATAAATGAATAGATTAGAAACTTTCAAGTGGGAAAAGGATTTTTTTCAACTTCGGTGCAACCCTTACCATAGGCCCACCTTAATGTATGTATTCAACATCCACGTCGTCCCTCTATTTTGATAGATCAGTTTAGGCCACATGAGCTTGTGGACGTTGGATTCTAAGCAGATTGTGCTTTTCGACGGGTTTCCTTTCTTAAGGGCTTTGCGTTGTATATAGAGAGGTTATATTGACTGGAGTTGTTACTAGCCAATTATTTCATCTCCGCAATCAGCTAAACCTTATATAAACGCTAGGAGAGATGTAACATTCTGTATTTTCACTTTTAGATTTTCAAAAAAAAATTATTAAAATTTTTTTAAATGTAATTAACTTATATTATCACTTACTGACCATTAACACTCAATGTTAGTTTATACACGGATGGTGCCAATAAAGAACCGCACAAGTCTGATTAATCAACTGTAAAAAGCCAACGAATCCGCCCGATCACTTAAACACCGAATTTAGCCACATGATTTGCTCACACAGAGCCTAAATTTAACCGACCTACCACTGATTAATCAAGGCAGTCGTAACTAAATTAAAGGATCTACTCGAAGCCGAATTAGATAAGGCACGAATATTGACTAATAGATCAAATCAACCCCGTTACTCTTTTAGCCTAAAACTGACGGTTTAGAGTAATCATGACCAAATCTCTACTTTCACTAGTTATAATTATGCCACACTATGAACATAGTTAATCCAAACCCTAATCATTGCCCACGAGAAATCTCAATACTTAATTTATTCCAAAAATGCCCCGATTTTCCGAACAAATTGTAGACCGCTCGTCAGTAGGCCACTAGTTCCAAAACTATAGAATAATGTTCATCTTACTGGGCTCGACGTCTATCGCGGGAGTCGGACCTGGGTAGTGTTCAAAATCGCTCAACTTGAGCCGAAGGACGAGTGCATGAGAAGTGCAAATACCCCAAAGTAAGAAGCTGAAAACTTAAGTAAATTGGGTTGTCCACTCTTATGCAAAGCTGAGAATTTTGGACCGTCGGTTTACGACCAAACTTCACTCGTAAAGTAAGGATATTTCTCTGCTCATATCCGTATAGCCACGGCCCCGATCGACCATCGGTGACCGTTGAACAGACTTCTAATCATATCTGTCGATCGGCGTATCCGAATGGTGAACCGATCATGTCCATACGTAGATCATCATTAGGGCTAACTATCCTATGATGTATATCAATATGTACACCCCATAATGAGCCCTAGATGTTAGAAAAACTTTCCCATAGTCTAGTATAGTAAAAACTCAATCTATGAGGCCATTTACACCAAATCTGGCATTATAAAAGGACCTTGATCTCTTAGTCCAATTAATGGGATGATGAGTCAGCTAATTCAAGGCAATCCAAGAGTTGGATTTTGTTTTTTTTTTAGAATTTTTTCTCCTTTATATATATTAATGTTCCACCTTAAAAAAAAAAAAAAAAAAAAAAAAAAAAAAAAAAAAAAACTTTGTTGTTGTAATCCTTTTCTTGTAAATATGAACTTTGTTGTTGTAATCCTTTTCTTGTAAATATGAATTTTTTCAAGAAATGGATTTACTATTTTTCATTTTCTTTAATTTAGCATTTATTCGAGAAGATGTCATGTTGGGCCCAAATGGACAACCTATGATTACCATGAGCCATTGGATGTGACAGATCCACCATTGATTACGGCGCAGCCCGGTATCACCCTGATCAAATGATCACAGCCATTCAAATAATATGCAAAGATATTAATAGAATTAATCACAAAGATATTACCTATTGGGTGATCTCTAGCCCTAGTGGGCCGAAACTGGACATCTAACCTATAAAAACCAACGATTGACATTCATTGAGTTTTGGGCCCCACTGCATTAACGATTTGTACGTTGGGCTCCATAATTACGTTGTAGTCTTTGTTTTGAATTTTAAAAATGATATTTACACCCTTCTTGTTAGATACACACCCCTTTTTCTACTTTTAGCCTAAAAAAACATACACAAAGAAGCCTATTCTAATACGAAAAGTTAAAAAGAAAGTACGTTTCTCAAGCTACAGCTCTGGGTAGGACGCTTACGTTATCTTTCGTGAGTCATCTGGTACTCTGGCATCATATGATGCTTGATACGCAGGCACTATACGTGCCATATATTAACTCAGATCAAACCGTCTAAATGTGGACCCCACTGTAATTAAGTCATAATCCTAAAATCAGATTGGTTAAACAATCATAATCTCTCTCTTTTTTTTTTTTTTTTTACTTTTTTTTGAATAGTTTTAATTTCATCCGTCCAATAAATGTCCACCAATCCGATATTATGTGGTCAAATAACTATAATTTTGGGTTTATGAAAAATGTATACTTATACACGTAATCTGTACAGTTAAATTTTGATTTACATATATGCAAGGTGTACAATTTCTCACTGCCTGAATATCATCCATCGCTGTTTTCCCGAGCATCAGAGTTTAGCTATTTGATACTCTGTCGGAGCACGACACTTCATACTCAGGCACTGAGTAGTTATACACGTGGCGCATATTAACTAAAATTAAACCGATTAGATAGCGAAAGGAAATGTTGCAAAGTCACAATCCAAAAATCGGATAGGTTAAACACTTGTAATTTCTGATTGGGGACACCTTTTTTTTTTAAGTGGACCGTCCGATTTTTTTCATTTAACCATCCAATTAAATTTCCAACAATCCGATAATCGGATGGTCAGATAAAAGCAGTTGTCGGTTTGTGATACATGCAAGCTGGGGCCATAATCTGGACATTTTAATTTGAATGCCTTACAAGCGACGTATGCAATTGCTAAGTAAATTCAAAGGACCTGCGTATCATGCATCGGACTGGACAGAGTATCATTTTCTCTGGTATACATGGCAATGGCATGCGTGCGTCAATGAAGATTTTCATGTGGCGGGTCCCACGGTTTCGATGCCCTGATAGTTGGCCATCTTGAATCTTGATCTTATGTCAGATAAATTACACAATGGCCTACCTGGTAGACGGCTTCGATGTGTCGATGAGTCACCTCCCATATACATTTGGGCACACATTACATGTGAAGAATCCTAACCGTAGATCAACAGGGAAACCGTACAAAAAAGGTCCACATCCAAAGCATTGATTAGATGCTTTGGATCCCATCCATGGTATGTCCAAGATCAACAACCTAGTGTCCACTTAGCGCAGACTCTATCATCGTAGTAGGATAAATCCCAACTTCCACCGTCCACGTGGCAGCGTAACATTGAAAGACCATGTTTAGAAATTATCTCCAAATGGATGGGTCGGATATGATTGGTCTAATAGTATTATATTCGAATCGTAGTCAATACAATGCATAACCAACCAGATAGACGGTTCCGATCCACCATCTTCCATGCTACGTGTACGGTGGATGGGTGGCTATATCGTATTTTCATAGAGACGATTCTACCATATGATTTCCGACGTTTTCGGTAATCACTATCTCCGGAGCGAGAGAATCGGCCAACCGTAACTAATCCTCTCTTAATTAGTATTTCACATTCATCCAGGTCCGTTGGATCTTATCAACGTTTGGATGGAAAATAAACATTAAGGTGGGCCCTATAAAGTTTTTAAGATGGGCTTTCAAGGACCACTCTTTCATTTGGTGTGGTCCACTTGTAATTTTTTTCTACTTGATTTTTGGTACTACCCTATAAAATGTGATTTAAAAACTGATGTACGGCATAGATATACAACAAGTACATCAAGATGGACCCCACGGTCACGGCAACACCCAATTAAGTTTTACCCGTATAACACCTAATCCACTTTCCACTCATCTCGGAGGGCCGTTAGCTACACGTTCTCTCTCTCAAGTCGGTTATTTCCTTCTACACAAGACATCTTACACTCCAAAATCTACCTTGCCTTGACCAGTATCTTTCAAGTCTTCCCTATACAGGTAACTACAGACATGGGTCTTTTTCCTTTTGTTAGTTTTATAATTTTTATTTTATTTCATTTTTGTGTTGATGTTGGAATGATTGGGAATTAGTATTTTGATAGTTAAAACCACTAGATTTCACTAAAAGAAGAAGCAGAGCAAAATCCTCTGTTTTCTACTTACTTGAAGATTTCTAACTTTTTTGTGTCTTTGGGATTCTCAGATTCTAGTCTTCTCATGGCGTTGAGCTACTGTTCGAACTTGGCTGCATTTCAGAATATAAATCCAGAAATGGCTACTCTTCTGCACTCAGACACATCAAGAGATCTCTGTTTCTGCGACAGCTGTGTTGTTCTGAATGCATTAATCGACCCGTTCTTCAATCCAGACGACTTCATCCAGTTCGAAAACAGCACCCATCTCCTCCCACAATTCTCTACCACAGACCATTTACTCAATTTCCCACCTGAAATCTTCCCGGCTGATGAATTTGAATTCAATTACTGCCCAAAACGAATTAAGAGCACTAGCGACTTCCAATCACCGGATTTCACGTTCGGTTCATCGATGGGGAGTAGGTATTCCTCACCTGAGTTCTCGTCGGAGTTCATACTCTCTCCGGCCGAGTTTCAAATTCCAGTGATGGGTTTTCCAAATGGGTTCGATGGCTCGAAGAAATCGATCGGAACATCAGTGTCCGCGCAGAGTGTAGCCGCACGGCAGAGGAGGAAGAAGATCAGTGAAAAGACTCAAGAGCTTGGGAAGCTTATTCCTGGTGGGAATAAGTTAAATACAGCTGAGATGTTTCATGCAGCTTTCAAGTATGTGAAGTTCTTGCAAGCACAGGTTGGGATTCTTGAACTGATGGGGCCCACTCAGGTGAATCTTCTCATCCTAACCATCCATAGGAAACACTTGAATTGAGTATAGTAAATATACAATTTTGTGATCCAAACCGTTCATTTGGTGGGTCCTGATTGAGGCAGAATTCCCCATCATTGGATTATCCCAAACATCTGTTGGGGCTACCACTCAACATGTACCGTTGGCTTCGATTGGCTAATTCCATCGTTTGTATTTTGGGGTATTTCCATTTTTGAAAATGCAGATGTTTTATTTTAGCAGTTTCGTGATCTCAACCATTCATTTGGTGGGCCCAAAATTCTCCATCATCCATCTGTTTGGGCCACCATTAAATATGGACCATTGGATTCAATTGGCCATTTCCATGACTTTGTTTTTTGGATTTTCTCATTTTCTCATTTTCTCATTTTTGTTATTTATTCTATAGTTGTAGATTCTCATCTTTTATTTTAATTGTTGCTAACATGCGCCTGGTGCGTAGATGCAGGAATCTAAGGTAGCAACACATGTGGAAGGGCTCAATATCCTCCTATCATCTCCAAGAATCCAGGAGAAGCTATATGAGGAAGAGAAATGCATGGTCCCAAAAGGACTACTTCAAGCACTTGCAAAAGATCAAGAGATTCAATCAAGACCGTCCATTTCAAGGGACCTTGATCTCTTGGTCCAATCAATGGGATGTTGAGTCAGCTAATTCAAGGCAATCCAAGAGTTGGAATTTTTATTTATTTTATTTTTTTTAAAGAGTTTTTTCTCCTTTGTATATATTAATCTTCCACTTCTTTTTTTTTTTTTTTTTACTTTGTTGTTGTAATCCTTTTCTTGTAAATATGTATTTTTTCAAGAAATGGATTTTCTATTTTTCATTTTCTTTAATTTAGCATTTATTCAAGAAGATGTCATGTGGGGCCCAAATGGACAACCTATGATCACCATGAGCCGTTGGATGCGACAGATCCACCATTGATTGCATATCAGCCTTTTATCACCCTAATCAAATGATCACAGCCATCCAAATAATGGGGTGAAAATGGACAGTAAAATTTTTTTCACTTCTACTGTCTTTACGAATGAAGCTAGTTGTATGGCTGCGTATCCAATCCAGATTCCTCCATCCAAGTATCCGCTAATCATTTGTGGGCCCACCTGAGTTCCACCTCGTGAACACTGAAAATTGGTGCTCCTGAATCTATAACCGTACACTTGGATCCATGTACAGCATCTAGGCCATTCATCCGGTAATCTGCAAGATTTAAACCTACTGTACTATAGGGACCATCCTCAAAAGATTTTAACCGTTCATTTCATGGGGCCTGATTGCTAATAGAATTCATCCAGAGATATTACCTATTGGCTGATCTCTGGCCCTAGTGGGCCGAAACTGGACATCTAACCCGTTAAAACCAACGGTTGACATTAATTGAGTTGTGGGCCCCACTGCATTAACGATTTGTACGTTGGGCTCCATAATTTCGTTGTATTCTTTCAAACTAAAACACTCGCCCGTTTTACGTTGTAGAAATGATATTTACACCCTTCTTTTTTGATACGGACCCCTTTTTCTACTTTTAGCTGTAAAATAATACACAAAGAACCCTATTCTAATACGAAAAGTTAACAAAGAAAGTACATATGTAAATGATTTCTAAAGCCACAGCTCTGGGTAGGACGCTTACGTTATCTTTCGTTAGTCATCTGATACTCTGGCATCATATGATGCTTGATACTCAGGCACTATACGTGCCATATATTAACTCAAATCAAGCCGTCTAAATTGTAGACCTCACTGTAACTAAGTTATAAGCCTAATATCAGATTAGTTAAAGAATCCTAATCTCTTTTCTTGGATAGTTTTAATTTCATCCGTCCAATAAATGTCCACCAATCTGATATTATGTGGTCAAATAAGTATAATTTTGGGTTTACGCACAATGTATACTTATACACATAATCTGTACAGTTAAAATTTAGATTTACATATATGCAAGGTGTCAGTGCCTGAATATCAACCATGGCTGTTTTCCCGAGTATCAGAGTTTAGTTATTTGATACTCTGTCAGAGTACGACACTTGATACTCAGGCATTGAGTAGTTATACACGTGGTGCATATTAACTCAAATTGAACCGATTATATTGTGAAAGGAACTGTTGCAAAGTCACAATCGAAAAATCGGATAGGTTAAACACTTGTAATTTCTGATTCGTGGACAGCTTCTTTTTCTTTTTCTTTTTTTTTTTTTTTTTTTAAGTGGACCGTCCGATTTTTTTCATCTTAACCATTCAATTAAATTTCCAACAATCTGATAATCGGATGGTCAGATGAAAGCTGTTGTCGGTTTGTGATACGCGTAGGTTGGGGCCATAATCTGGACATTTTAATTTGAATGCCTTACGTGCCACGTATGCAATTTCTACGTAAATTCCAAGGACCTGCGTATCATGCATCGGACAGAGTATCATTTTCTCTCGTAAACAGACGTGCCAACATGTTATGTGTGCGTCGACGAAGATTTTCATGCGGCGGGTCCCACGATGCCCTGATAGTGGGCCATCTTGAATCTTGATCTTATGTCAGAGAAATTACACAATGGACCACCTGGTAGACGGCTTGGATGTATCGATGATTCACCTCCAACATGCATTTGGGCACACATTACATGGGAAGAATCCTGACCGTAGATCAATAGGGAAACCAAAACGTACAAAAAAAAAAAAAAAAAAGTTCACATTCAATGGTCCACATCCAAAGCATTGATTAGATGCCTTGGATCCCATCCATGGCATGTCCCAGATCAACAACCTAGTGTCCACTTAGCGCAGACTCCATCATCATAATAAGATAAATCCCAACTTCCACCGTCCACGTGGCAGCGTAACATTGAAGGACCATGATCAGAAATTCACTCCAAATGGATGATCCGTCACATCCAATCAGTGTCCTCCAAATCGATGGAACGGATAGGATTGGTCTATTGGTATTATATTCGAATCATAGTCAATCCAACGCAGACCCAACCAGATAGACGGTTCCGATCCACCATCTTCCACGCCACGTGTACGGCGGATAGGTGGCTATTTCGTATTTTCATAGAGACGATTCTACCATATGTATAATCACCATTTCCGGAGCGAGAGAATCGGCTAACCGTAACTAATCCTCTCTTAATTAACTAACCGTTAGAAAATATGGGAGTAAGTGGAGTAAAATAATACTCAGGCGCGTGGGGCATTTGATACGCAGGTACTCAGAAACTGTACACGTGGCACTAATCAACTCAACTTAAATCGTCTAAAGTGTGTAAGCTACTGTTGTTAAATCACACACCCAAAATCAGATTGGTTGAACTGTCGTAAGCTTATATTCGTGGACACTTGTTTCTTGAAATAGGAACCATTAGTTTCATGTTTAACCGTCCAATAAATGTCCATCAATCCGATATTCACATAATCAAATAATTTTTATTTTTGGTTCAAGTTGCATCTAAACTGGTAGCCACATTTTGGGCGGTTTAATTTGAGTGATCTCTATGCCGCGTATGCAATTTCTAGATGCCCCCGTATCATCCATCACACTCCGCCAGAGTATTTTAAGTTTTTAACAAATATGACTAAGTCCTGAGCTGCCACGTTTGCCACGTGTCTCCTTTTCGGCTGCACGCATGCCGATGATGTGCGGATTTTTGGTGCGCACACCATGGCCCTGAAACTGAAGCAAGGTTATGGTGCATGCATTAAGAATTAAAATATGGTAGAGCCATCTCTCCTATGTACACGTGTAGTGGGAATTTACCCATCTGAACCGTCTATCATGTCGCCCTCATCCCTGATGTAGATGAAGAATGTTTCAGAATTGCATCAAATGATCTTGGCCATCCAATCGATGTCCTTCAACCCGACTGAAGAAAGCAATCTAGTCAGCGATTAAACTGAGGAAAGTAAGGATGGCCTGATAGGTTTGGATTGTGAAGAGTGGTCCATCATGATAGGCTCCACTAGATGGACGGCCTCTATTCATAAGTTTCAAGATATTTCTATCGTAGAGGGAGGGTAAATGCACCTTGATCTCCACCGTACAGTTAGAGTAATTAATCAGACTAAGGTATCTATCCAATCAGCAGACCGCAGATGGATGGCTACAAAAAAGTTGACCTAGTAAAGGAACAGTCCAGATTCTGCAAGTAAAGATTGCAACAATCCTTCGATCCCCTGCAAATTTGAGCTGTAGCCCATCCACTTGGTATCCCACCATATCAACTGCCCAGTTGGCTCAATGGCCGCCAGATTAATAGCCCTGATGCATCTACGGTGGCCCACCATGATGTTTATACAATATCCAATCCGTCCATCATGCGAGCCCCCTCATGTTATTATCCAAACCAAATATAAAGTTGATCCAAAACTCAGATGGACCACACCACTTATTATCATGCATAAACCCTATAAAATCAAGTTGTGTGACCTACCTGAGCTTTTTAATATCCCAATTTTTAGGGTGTCCGTTCATCTTGGCTGGGTGCATATTCTGAATGGACTGGATGGCATATGAAAAACAACGTGGGTCCCATCCACGTACCAGGTTGCTGTCATGATATGGTGCGTACACGTTCCTTGTACTTGATATCTAAGCCGCAGGCGGAGTAATACTTGCCAGATCTTGACGGTTCATCTGGGTCCCTCCATGGATTGGCCATGGTTTACAATCACACCGATAGGATAATATCCATCCAAGGTCAGAGTCTTTGGGTCATGGGCTGCCCGGCCCATTGCCACCCCTAACCATCCATACCGGGGCCCATTATATCAATGGTTTAGATCACATGTCCTGTGGACGAGAGATCACAGCTAAAATATTATATGTCCTTAGCGAGATATGTGTAGCCCTCTGTGGGGCCTACAATTTAAACATCCTGACTGTTGATCTAATGGAATACACTCCCAGCATTTTCTTTTTCTTTTTTCTTTTAACAAACGCACCCACACCCCTGATACGTAGCATATAAAGCCTGATACTCTGACAGCATATAATGCCTGATACACAGGCACTGAGAAATTATGCATGTGGCATAAATCAATTCATGAACTGACTAGATTATATTATCTTATCTACTATTTTTAAGTTAAGAGTCCCAAATCAAATTGGCTGAGAAATCCTAACCTCATGGACACTTGAGATTTCTATCTCTTTCATTTTTTGTACCACCCATAAAATGTTCCGTAAAAACCGATGTACGGCATGGATATATCAAGGTGGGCCCCACTGTTATGGCAACACACGTTAAATCATACCCGTGTAACACCTAATCCACTCTCCACTCATCTCGGAGGGCCGTTAGCTGCACCTTCTCTCTCTTAAGTCGGTTATTTCCTTCAACACAAGACATCTTACACTCCAAAATCTACCTTGCCTTGACCAGTATCTTTCGAGTCTTTCCCTACGCAGGTAACTACAGACATGGGTCTTTTTCTTTTTGTTAGTTTTACAATTTTTATTTTATTTCATTTTTTTGTTGCTGTTGGAATGATTTTTATGTTGGGAACTAGTATTTTGATAGTTAAAACCGTTAGATTTCACTAAAAGAAGAAACATAGCAAAATACTCTGTTTTCTACTTGGAAGATTTCTAACTTTCTTGTTTCTTTGGGTTTCTCAGATTCTAATCTTCTCATGACGTTGAGCTACTGTTTGAACTTGGCTGCATTTCAGAATCTAAATCCAGAAATGGCTACTCTTCTGCACTCAGACGCATCGAGAGATCTCTGTTTCTGCGATAGCTGCGTTGTTCTGAATGCATTAATTGACCCGTTCTTCAATCCAGACGGCTTCATCCAGTCCGAAAACAACACCCATCTCCTCCCACAGTTCTCTACCACAGACCCTTTACTCAATTTCCCGCCTGAAATCTTCCCGCCTAATGAATTTGAATTCAACTACTGCCCAAAACGAATTAAGAACGATAACGACTTCCAATCAACGGATTTCACGTTCGGTTCGTCTCTGGGGAGTTGGTATTCCTCTCCTGAGTTCTCGTCGGAATTCATACTCTCTCCGGCCGAGTTTCAAATTCCAGTGATGGGTTTTCCCAATGGGTTCGATGGCTCGAAGAAACCGATCGGAACATCAGTGTCGGCGCAGAGTGTCGCCGCACGGCAGAGGAGGAAGAAGATCAGTGAGAAGACTCAAGAGCTTGGGAAGATTATTCCTGGAGGGAATAAGTTAAATACAGCTGAGATGTTTCATGCAGCTTTCAAGTATGTGAAGTTCTTACAAGCACAGGTTGGGATTCTTGAACTGATGGGCCCCACTCAGGTGAATCTTCTCATCCTCACCATCCATAGGAAACACTTGAATTGAGTAGGTATAAATATATAAATTTGTGATCCAAACAGTTCATTTGGTGGGCCCTGATTGAGGTAGAATTCCCCATCATTGGATTATCCCAAACATCTGTTGGGGGCTACCACTTAATATGGACCGTTGGCTTCAATTGGCCAATTCCATCATTTGTATTTTTGGGTATTCCTATTTTTGAAAATGCAGATGTTTTATTTTAGCAGTTTTGTGATCCCAACCATTCATTTGGCGGGCCCGAAATTCTCCATCATCCATCTGTTTGGGCCACCATTAAATATGAACCATTGGATTCAATTGGCCATTTCCCTGACTTTATATTTTTTTGGTCTTCCCCATTTTTGTTATTTAGATTCTATCTTTTATTTTAGCTGTTGCTAACATGCGCCTGATGTGTAGATGCAGGAATCTAAGGCAGCACCACGTATGGAAGGGCTACATATCCTCCTATCATCTCCAAGAATCCAGGAGAAGCTTTATGAAGAAGAGAAATGCATGGTCCCAAAAGGACTAGTTGAAGCACTTGCAAAAGATCAAGAGATTCAATCAAGACCGACCATTTCCAGGGATCTTGATCTCTGGGTCCAATCAATGAGATGATGAGTCAGCTAATTCAAGTCAATCCAATAGTTGGATTTTTTTTATTTTTTTTTAGAGTTTTTTTTCTCCTTTGTATATATTAATGTTCCAGCTTTTTTTACTTTGTTGTTGTAATCCTTTTCTTGTAAATATGTATTTTTTTCAAGAAATGGATTTACTATTTTTCATTTTCTTTAATTTAGCATTTATTTAAGAAGATGTCATGTGGGCCCAAATGGACAACTATGATCACCATGAGCGTTGGATGTGACAGATCCACCATTGATTGCGGCCCAGCCCCTTATCACCCTGATCAAATGATCACAGCCATTCAAATAATGGGGTGAAAATGGACAGTAAAACAAAATTTACTTCTACTGTCTTTACAAATGAAGCTAGTTGTATGGCTGCGTATCCAATCCAGATTCCTCTATCCAAGTATCTGCTAATCATTTGTGGGCCCACCTGAGTTCCACCTCGTGAACACTGAAAATTGGTGCTCCTGAATCTATAACCATACACTCGGATCCATGTACAGCATCTAAGCCATTCATCCGTCAATCATCAAGATAAAAACCTGCTGTAGTATAGGGACCATCCTCAAAAGATTTTAGCCGTTCATTTCATGGGTCCTGATTGCTATAATAGAATTAATCACAAAGATATTACCTATTGGGTGATCTCTGGCCCTAGTGGGCCGAAACTGGACATCTAACCTATAAAAACCAACGATTGACATTCATTGAGTTTTGGGCCCCCACTGCATTAACGATTTGAATCACTGACGTTGAGCTCCAGGCAAACTCGCGCGTTTTACATTGTAGAAATGATATTTACACCCTTCTTTTTTGATATACAGGCCCTTTTTTCTACTTCTAGGTGTCGAATAATACACAAAGAAGCCTTTTTTAATACGAAAAGTAAAAAAAGAAAGTACATATGCAAATAATTTCTCAAGCCACAGCTCCGGGTAGGACGCTTACGTTATCTTTCGGAGAAATTGACCATTGTAAACGCCACCTTTTTCCAAAGTAAACCATTCTGTACGGATACACTATTTGCAGACGAAGATACCCTTGTATACACAGTGGATATAATACCTATAGCTACGGTTATAATCCGTAGCTATAGGTATTTAACTAAGGGCATTTTCGTCTGCAAACAGTGTGTCCGTACAGAATGGTTTAGTTTGGAAAAGTAAAGTTTGGAAGTGTTTTGAAAAGACGCTGGGTAAAAGGTGGTTTACAGTGGTCAATTTCTCTTATCTTTCGTGAATCATCTGATACTCTGTCATTAGATGATGCTTGATACGCAGGCACTATAGGTGCCATATATTAACTCAGATCAAACTGTTTAAATTGTAGACCCCACTGTAACTAAGTCATAATCCTAAAATCAGATTGGTTAAACAATTCTAGTCTCTTTTCTTGGATAGTTTTAAATTAATCCGTCCAATAAATGTCCACGGCGGGTCCCACGGTGTCGATGCCCTGATAGTGGGCCATCTTGAATCTTGATCTTATGTCAGAGAATTTACACAATGGACCACCTGGTAGACGGCTTGGATGTATCGATGAGTCGCCTCCCGCATGCATTTGGACACACATTACATGGGAAGAATCCTAACCGTAGATCAATAGGGAAACCAAAACGTACAAAAAAAAAAGAGGTCCACATTCAATGGTCCACATCCAAAGCATTGATTGGATGCTTTGGATCCCATCCATGGTATGTCCCAGACCAACAACCAAGTGTCCGCGTGGCAGCATAACATTGAAGGACCATGTTTAGAAATTCACTCCAAATGGATGATCCGTCACATCCAATCAATGTCCTCCAAATGGATGGGACGGATATGATTGGTCTGTTGGTATTATATTCGAATCGTAGTCAATCCAATGCAGACCCAACCAGATAGACGGTTCCGATCCACCATCTTCCATGCCACGTGTACGGTGTATGGGTGGATATATCGTTTTTTCATAGAGACGATTCTACCATATCATTTCCAACGTTTTGGATAATCACTATATCCAGGGCGAGAGAATCGGCTAATCGTAACTAATCCTCTCTTAATTAACTAACTGTTAGAAAATATGGGAATAAGTGGAATAAAATAATACTCAGGCGCTTGGGGCATTTGATACGCAGGTACTCAGAAACTGTACACGTGTCACTAATCAACTAAACGTAAATCGTCTAAATTGTGTAACATACTGTTGTTAAATCACACTCCCAAAATCAGATTGGATGAACTGTCGTAAGATCTGATTCGTGGACACTTGTTTCTTGAAATAGGAACCATTAGTTTCATGTTTAACCGTCCAATAAATGTCCATCAATCCGATATTCACGTAATCAAATAATTTTCATTTTTCGTTCAAGGTACATCTAACCTGGTAGCCACATTTTGGACGGTTTAATTTGAGTTATCTCGATGCCACGTATGCAATTTCTAGGTGCCCGCGTATCATCCATCAGACTCCGCCAGAGTATTTAAGTTTTTTAACAAATATGACTATTTTAACAAATATGACTAAGTCCTATGTTGCCACGTGTCTCCTCTTCGACTGCACGCATGCTGATGATGTGCGGTTTTTAGGTGGGCCACACCATGACCCTGAAACTGAAGCAAGGATATGGTGCATGCATTAAGAATTAAGATATGGTAGAACCATCTCTCCTATGTACACGTGTCATGGGAATTTACCAATCTGAACCGTCTATCATGTTGCCCTCATCCCTGATGTAGATGGAGAATGTTTCAGAATTGCACCAAATGATCTTGGCCATCCAATCAATGTCCTTCAACCCGACTGAAGAAAGCAATCTAGTCAGCGATTAAACTGAGGAAAGTAAGGATGGCCTGATAGGTTTGGATTGTGAAGAGTGGTCCATCCATGATAGGCTCCACTAGATGGACGGCCTCGATTCATAAGTTTCAAGATATTTCTATCGTAGAGGGAGGGCAAATGCACCTTGATCTCTACCGTACATTTAGAGTAATTAATCAGACTAAGGTATCTATCCAATCAGCAGACTGCAGATGGATGGCTACAAAAAAGTTGACCCAGTAAAAGAACGGTCCAGATTCTGTAAGTAAAGCCTGCAACAATCTAACGGTTGTTGTCATTCGATCCCCTGCAAATTTGAGCTGTAGCCCATCCACTTGGTATCCCACCATGTCAACTGCCCAGTTGGCTCTTAACAGCCCTGATGCATCTACGGTGGCCCAGCATGATGTTTATACAATATCCAATCCGTCCATCATGTTCACCCCCTCATTTTACTCTTCGAGTCCAAATATCAAGCTGATCCAAAACTCGTATGGACCACACCATTTATCATCATGCATAAAACCTAAAAATTCGTAGTGTGACCTACTCGAATTTTTTAATATCCTGATTTTTAGGGTGTCCGTCTTGACGGGTTGCATCTTCTGAATGGACTGGATAGCATATTAAAAACAACGTGGGTCCCATCCACGTACCAGGTTGCTGGCATGACATGGTGCCTACACTTTCCTTGTACTTGATCTCTTAGCCGCAGGCGGAGTAATATTTGCTAGATCTTGACGGTTCATCTTGGGTAACTCCATGGATTGGCCATGGTCTACAATCACACCGATAGGATAATATCCATCCAAGGTGGACCGCACATTTATACCTACTGCCAATAATATATATATATATATATATATATATATATATATATATAGATATATAATATATATATATATATATATATGACTATGATGAGTACTATGCATCAATGCTCAAGCCGAGAGTCTGCCTGATACTTTCATATTCAGTTTGTACCAGTGAGTCCATGGTCTAGTGATCCGTACTATTCATATGATGCCCCCACTCTGGATGGCTCGAACCAAAGCCAGGTCAGAGTCTTTGGGTCATGGGCTACCCAGCCTATTGCCATCCTTATCTAGTGGTGGGCATGGAGTCGAGTCTGACCGAGTTACGTCCAACTCGACTTGATCCGGTTTTGCCAACTCTCTGATCCGAACTCGACACGACTCGGGACCGAGTCCATCAAGCCTGACTCGATTCGAACCGAATCTTGGACGGGTCGACCCAAACTGAGTCCGACTTGGTAAGAGAAACCAAGTCGGATCGAGTTGGGTATGATTCGGATCAGGCCACTAGCGAGGTCGAGCCAGTCGGTCCAGTAGTGAGGTCGAGCCAAGACAGGCCACCAGGTCGAGCCATGGCAGGCCACCAATGTCACCAACGAAGTTGAGCTAGGGCGAGGCACCATGCCCTAAAATAATCTCTCTCCAAATGGATGGATGGTGTGGATACAACTGTAACGCTCCGGGTTTTCAGGGGCTGTGTAGGAACTCGGCTCCTAAATTCCTAGGTGCCACGGGTGTCCTAATAGACTTACGATTTTAATTACATTTGGATGATCTCATAAACAATGGAGAGTTTAGCAAGACATGAAGTATAAGTAAGTCATAAAGTAGTATCAAGTGCCACTAAATATAAAAATATGCAAATTACAAATCCAAAATCATCTAAATAGGGAACTAGTCCCACCCATACATGACCCAAAGTGACTAGAACCCTGGCCCATACTGTCACGCCTCGAAATTTGGTACCCTAGTTAGCCAGGCCCGAACCCAAATTCTAGGATTTTGAGTTGTACTTAAACAAAATACACAACGTAACCCACATTATAATAAGGTATTTTCAAGGCAATCAGAGCAACTAAAAGAATAAAAATCATTATCATTAAATAATGTCCACTAATCAATCCTTAAAATTTTACTTAACTAATATATATATATATATAAATATATATATATATATATATATATATATTATATATAATATAATAAAATGTAATGAAGTTTAATAATATTCAAATAAACAAAAGGAAAGGTCTTCGATCTTGCTCAATTAGCTCTTCATGTATAAACCTTGCAAAAATCTATACGGGTGTGAGCACGACGGCTTGTAGGGTCACATCATTCCCAAAATTAAAACTTCTACATCAGCATGTAATAATGAATACATAATGAAAGGTCAATTTATAGTGTGTAGTATTGCAAGCCGGTAGGGGCCTCGCACCAAGGGCCATAACTCGCGTTAGTCCCATACTTAACGTGAGAAGTGATTCCAAGATGATAGACTCCTGATCCCGAATGGTCCCATAGCTATTGGGGATCGTGGCCTACGAATGTGTGCACCAAAACTGTATTTACGCATCCACAATTTGAATAGAAGATGACATTAATATTCTACTAATATAAATGAAATTCTGAAAATGAATTCAAATAAAACAAAATAACTTTTGATCCATTTTTGGACTTTACCAGGGCAGAGCACCCCCGTGTACTCATTTTAGGGATTAACCCAAGGCAGAGCACCATAACCATTTAGGACCTCCCAAGGCAGGGCACTGTGCCTCCAACATTTTAAGGAGTCTGGGCAGAGCACCCACGTGTACATTCACTTAATCTTAAATAAAGAAAATACGACTTTCATCCTAGAACACGGGCCAAGGATCGAATATTTAGATATGACATATCCTGGAACACGGGCCAGGGGTCGAATGTCCACAATTGCTAAAAAATGCGGCATGAAATAACATCCTTTTCGGGAGTGACTCGGGTAGAGCACCCATAACAACATGATCCTTTCTAAGGCAGAGCACCCATAACTTAATCATATTTAAAAGAATGTACTAATAATCAATTGAATTAATTTCACATATTAATAATCAAATAAATGCATTTTATTTTACGTGCACCCCAAAATCAAATGACTTAAATCAATAATATGAAATAATAATCGATGGAAATCAAAATACATACTAATGTAGGCTTTTCAACCGGGAAGATCACCTACCTATTATGACTGTAGATAATTGATGAAGATTTAAGCTCTCAGTGGTTGATTTGAACGGTCCAGATTATATGGCTTTGATTCAACCAGTCACGAAATTTTTAACTATCGTTTAACTAGTGATTCTATAAGAGTTGTCAAGGCTCTGGAAATCAACCCAAATGCCAAGGCAGAAGTCGACTCAATGGTTAGATCGTGTTCAACTCGTCACACCCAAGTGCATCTTCTTCTCTCGGTCCTATCTTTCTTGTTTCTTTCTCTTCTGTTTTCTACTCTCTGTTTTTCTTTTAAATTTCTTGTCTAGATCATCCAACAACAGAAGCTAGAGGATTGAGAGTCGCTGGTTGGAGAAGTTTGCTAGGTACTTAGACGGTTGAGATAACATGGAGATGCTCCCACAAATCGTGGCAGTTGTTTGGAGTGAAATTTCGCCGAAGGAGGGAGAGAGATAAGCGGGAGATGATTTGGTCATGGCAGTGACGTGCTGATGCACGTCACTTGAGTTTTTTTTTTTTTTTTTTTCTTACTTAAAAAAAAAAAACACAGTCGGCCCCACTCATGAAGTTTATGAAAAATCCACTCTGTCCATTTATTTCTTCAGATCAGGTTAGGGCATTAGCCCAAAAAATGAGGTTGATCCAAAGCTCAAGTGGGCCACACCACAGGGAACAATGGAACTCACCGTTGAAAAAATAAGGTATTACACATACATTTAGTAGGCCACTAGTTACAAAACTATAAAATAATGTTCGTCTTACTGGGCTCGACGTCCATCGCGGAAGTCAGACCTGGGTAGTATCCAGGACCGCTCAACTTGAGCCGAGGGATGAGTGCATGAGAAGTGCAAATACCCTAAAAGAAGAAACTGAAACTTAAATGAATTGGGTCGTCCACTCTTATGCAAAATTGAGAATTTTGGGACTGTCGGTTTACGACCAAACTTCACACGTAGAGTAAGGATATTTCCTTGCTTATATCCGTATAGCCGTGGCCCCGATCGACCATCGGTGACCATTGAATAGACTTCTAATCATATATGTTGATCGACGCATCCGAATGACGGACCGGTCATGTCCATATGTAGATCATCATTAGGGTTAACTATTCTATGGTATATATTAATATGTACACCCTATAGTGGGCCCTAGAGATTAGAAAAACCCTCCCATAGGGCTAGTATAGTAAAAACTCAACCCTTGGGGCCATTTACACCAAATCTGGCACTATAAAAGGGCCTCATTTAGGCACCCCCTTCTCTCATATGAATTTTATGCCCTACCTTGGGTGAAGGAGAAGAGAAAGAGAAAGAGATGAAGAGAAAACAAAGAGAAAGATAAGGGAGAGAGTGTTTGTGTGAGTGAGAGGAATCTTGATACTTGTAGGGTTGGTATTTCCTCAACCAAACCGATGACTACTACAAAACTTCCACCAAATTCACCTATGCCAAGAATCGAAGGGAAGAACAGTATATTTTTCCTTCAATTAAGCAACCTATTAAACAACATTAATGACTAGAAATCTAAACTATGTTGCTTAATTGAAGGAAAAATATACTATTCTCACCTCCGATTCTTGGCATGGGTGGATTTAGTGGAGGTTTTGTAGTAGCCACCGGTTTGGTTGAGGAAATACCAACCCTACAAGTATCAAGATTCCCCTCACTCACACAAACACTCTCTCCCTTATCTTTCTCTTCATTTTCTCTCCATCTCTCTTTCTCTTTCTCTTCTCCTTCATCTAAGGTAGGGCATGAAATTTGTATGGGAGAAGGGGGTGCCCAAATGAGGCCCTTTCATAATGCCTGATTTTGTGTAAATGGCCCCAATGGTTGAGTTTTTACCATACTAGCCTTATGGGAGAGTTTTCTTAACCTCTAGGGCCCACTACGGGGTGTACATATTAATATACACTGTAAGATAATTAGCCCTAATGATGATTTACGTATGAACATGATCGGCCCGCCATTTGGATTCGTCGATTGACATATATGATTAAAAGTCTGTTCAACTGTTACCAATGGTCGATCGGGGCCGCGACTATACAGATATGAGCAGAGAAATATCCTTACTCTACGTGTGAAGTTTGGTCGTAAACTGATGATCCAAAATTCTCAACTTTGCATAAGAGTGGACGATTCAATTCACTTAAGTTTCAGCTTCTTCCTTAAGGGTTTGTTTGGCCGGGAAGATTGGATGGGATTAGATGGTATTAGAGTGGATTGCACGGATTTCAAGGTAATGATAGCTGCGCCAGTGGATTGGTGTAAGATCTATGGGATTGCTATATCCGGTCTGTTTGGCACGCCTGGCCAATCCCGGGATAAAACCTTCCAATCCCTTTCAATCCCTCGAACCAAACACGTCCCAGGCTTGAAGGAATTAGGGTGGATTGGATGGGATTCAAAGGTAATGATGGTGATGTCAGTAGATTGTCTTAAGATTCATGGGATTGCTATATCCCGGGATTAGGATCTCGTGTCTGTTTGGCACGCCTGGCCAATCCTGGGATCTATCTTCCAATCCCTTCCAATTTGCCTGGCCAAACAGGCCCTTAGGGTATTTGCACTTCTCACGCACTCGTCCCTCGACTTAAGTTGAGCGGTCCTGAACACTACCCAGGTCCGAATCTAGCGATGGACGTCGAGCCCAGTAAGATGGACATTATTCTATAGTTTTGGAACTAGTAGCCCACTAACGAGCAATTTAGAGCTTGTTCGGAAAATCGGGGCATTTATGGAATGAATTAGGTATTGAGATTTCTCATGGGCAATGATTAAGGTTTGAATTAACTATGTTCATAGTATGACCTATTTATAACTAGTGAAAGTGGAGATTTGGTCATGATTACTCTAAATCATCGGTTTTAGGTTAAAAGAGTAACGGAGTTGATTTGGTCTATTAGTCAAGATCTGGGCCTTATCTGACTCGGCTTCGGTTAGATCTTTAATTTAGTTGTAATTGTCTTGATTAGTTAGCGATGGGCCGGTTAGATTTGGGCCCTATGTGAATAAATCATGGGTATGGTGCTCCGCCAGATCATGAGGGCCGTAAGGGTGACTCTTGAAGGCCATGAGGGTGACTCGCCAGATCATGAGAGTTGATGGCGGCCCTTTTTGGATTCAAGCGGCCGTTCACTTGGTGGTCTAAGTAGGTCAGAAGTCTCTCAAGCTCAAGGCGGAGACGACTCGGCCCGCTAAAATTGAAATTGGAGTATATCCTACCTTGGATCGGATTATCGGACGTGCAATGCACGTGTCTGGGGCAACGCGTGCTACTTCAACAGCTTGACTCCTTGACATTGGGTTGTATTGCCTCTAATATTCGAATTCTCAACTAAAGTGATTTAGATCATTGCTTATGACCTAAGTCCTTTTTATACTTGAACCCTAGGCTAAGGCTTCAGTGTTCAGATTAGCCGGATGGGTTGGTCCTAGGGTCTTATAAGTGTCGCTAAGTTCAATCGCTCCCTCCTACATCAGCGAATGCGTTATGGCGAGTTCATAATCTACAGCCCAATTTAATCTAAACCATTGCTTTGACACCATCTATAATGCATCGGGTTTTCAGGGGCCGTGTAGGAACTCGACTCCCAAATTCCTAGGTGTCACGGGTGCCCTAATGGGCTTAAGATTTTAATTACATTTGGATGATTTCATAAACAATGGAGAGTTTAGAAATGCATGAAGCATAAGTAAGTCATAAAACAGTATCAAGTGCCACTAAATATAAAAGTATCCAAACCACAATTCCAAAATCATCTAAATAGGGAACTAGTCCCACCCATACATAACCCAAAGTGACTAGAGCCCTGCCCCCTACCCTGCGGTAGCCCGAACTCGGTAACGGGGTTGATTTAGTCTATTACTCAAGATCCGGGCTTTATCTGACTTAGCTTCGGTTAGATCTTTAATTTAGTTATGATTGTCTTGATTAGTTAGCGATGGGTCGGTTAAATTTGGGCCCTGTGTGAATAAATCATGGGGCTAAACTTGATGTTCAAGTAATCGGTTGGGTTCATTAGTTTTCTACGGTTGATCAATCTTATTTGTATGGTTCTTTATCGGTACCAGCCGCGTATAAGCTCACATCGAGGGTCAATGGTTTGTAAGTGATGATGTGGCTAGTTATTAAAAAAAAAAAAAAATTTTAAGGATTTTTGGCAAACCCAAAATAGCGAAAATTCGAGGTGTTACAACAATACATACATCACAATGGGGCCCAAAGAACATGATGATGTCACTTGAGTAGCTAATCCGCATTCATCCAGAGCCAAGGCGGGCCACAACCAAGGTCCCGATTTCGGCCGGACCACTAGCGGCCTGCACCCAAGCTCCCGAGTCAGGTCGGACCACCAGTGGCCTGCACCCGAGGTCTCGAGCCAGGGCAGGCCACTAGCAGCTTGCACCCGAGATCCCGAGTCTGAAAGAATAGAGGAAAAAAAAAACTTAAAAAATAAACATACCTGATGAATAGATGCGGATGACCAGTAAAGATCAGGTGCTGGGCTGCTAGCTGGCGTAGATTTCGTTCGGGTTCGGTGTGGTGCCGGTGAAAGTAGGGTTAGGGTAAATGAAATGGTAAAGGTTAAAAAAAAAGGTTTAATTTATACTACCTAATTCCGGTCTGACCCGGGTTTCAGATTGGATCGGATCCGACCGGATCGGATTTCGGATCGGGTTACTACGTAACCCGAACTCGACTCGGTCAAGATTCGGATTAGAGCGGGTCTACTCGATCCGA
This sequence comes from Magnolia officinalis, assembly GCA_021015155.1. Lineage (NCBI taxonomy): Eukaryota > Viridiplantae > Streptophyta > Magnoliopsida > Magnoliales > Magnoliaceae > Magnolia > Magnolia officinalis. The sequence goes on along the minus strand of JAJHSJ010002357.1, from coordinate 19,241 downwards.
ACCCTACCCTGACATTCGGTTCGAGTCGAGTTGGATTTGACCGAGTCGGATCTGACCAAGTCGGACGAGTAGGATCTACCAGATTGAGTTGGATCCTGCCCAACTCTACCCTTAACTATCCACATTGGAGCCCATTATATCAATGGTTTGGATCATGTCCCGTCGGTGAGTGATCACAGCTAAAATATTGTATTTCCTTAGGGAGATATATGTAGCCCTCTGATGGCCTACAATTTGAACATGTTGACTGTTGATCTAATAGAATACACTCTCACACCCGGATCCATAGCTCAACTGGCAGACCGAGTGGAGATACCTCGTTTCAACACTTGAGGTCTTGGTATCGATCCCTAGTGGGGGTGGCTAACATGGAGTGTGTACTGACATGGTGTGTACTAACAATCTAACCTGAAAAAAAAAAATAAAATAATAATAATAATAGAATACACTCCCAGTTGTTATCCAAGGGTTGGAGAGTGTCGGTAGTCCAACACCGGATATTTTCTGGCTGTGAGTCATTCAACGCAGGACCTTCAAATCAATGGTCTTGATTACAAAACCAAGAAATGTACTTTTAGATATTCAGCCCCCAGTATTTTCTTTTTCTTTTTTCTTTTTACACACGCACCGCCACACCCCTCACCACCTATGGGTACTCAGCCCCAGACCTCGTGTTGGACTGAAGATTAGTAGAAGGCGAGTTATTTGATACTCTGACAGCTTATAAAGCCTGATACGCAGGCCCTGAGAAATTATGCATGTGGCATACGTCGATTCATGAACTGACTACATTATCTTATTTACTATTTTTAAGTTAAGAGTCCCAAATCAAATTGGCTGAGAAATCCTAACCTCATCGACACTCGACCTCTGGATATTTTCATTTTAACCGTTTAACATCTAATTTGTATACTTATAATCTAACTTCATATGTACATCTTATATTTTACAAATATCATTCTAATTCTCAATTAGGTAAGCCTTGCACATTAAACATAGATTATGTTCCTTCTTTTTTCTTTTTCTCTTTTTTTTTTTGGCATGTTTTTTTTTTTTTTTTTTTTCTTTAATGTATGTGCGGATGGCTTAATCAAATCTATGGGCATGTCATATCTCCTGTATGTTTGGAATCATAAAGTAATTGGGGTTTCAAATCCCCTCAAAAAGGGATTTGAAATCCAAGGTGAAAGCTTGGATTACATCTAAAATCCTTATAAGAGTTGCATGTGTAACATGTGTGTCAGTAGGCTATTAATTTATCGGGCACATGACTCACTAATGATATCTCAAAACAATTAAATTATCAATTACATCACTATAATCACTTTAATACGGTGATCCGTGTTGTCCAAACATTATCCATGTAAATCAATAGTTAAAAATCATTGGTTAATCACTATGATGTAATCTTATGCTTGTGGCCCATCCAAGACTTGGTATTTCATCATTTTCAAGCAAAGTATAATTTCAACAGATTTATTTACAACCATTGTGTGAAACATTACATACCTATATTAAATCAGAGATATTAAAGTTGGTTTAGTAATTAAATTCAAACCCTTATAGATATACTATGTTTTATTGTGAATCTTGAATCCAGGATGCCAAACAAAATAAGAGGGTTTCAAATCTAGGGGGTTTCAAATCTACGCTTCCAAACAGGCCTGGGGATTTTATCACTTTCCTAGTTGGGCCGGGGTCCAACTAATCTTTTTGGGCTTGGGCCCATTTTGCTTGGTCCACGCCACGCCTGTGCAAAGCTCAGGCATACGGCCCAAAGCGTGTCCAAACAAGCATGGTTAAAAAAAAAAAAAAGAAGTTAAATTGACACGTAATACGTGATATTTGAATACCAACCGTCAAGTGACCTCTCTCTCTCTCTCTCTCTCTCTCTCTCTCTCTCTCTCTCTCTTCCATGGCTTCCATCCCTCTCTTCCTCTCCTTCTCCCTAATCTCCATCTCCATCCCTCCAATCCTCTCCTCCTCCATCATAGAAGATCTAAACCAACCACTACCGCCTCACTTCCAAGCGACCATCGTCAAGAACTGCATCGAAAACCCATCACTCCGTTACTGCGGTGCATCCTCCTCCGACCTCTCCAACATCTTCAAATCCACTGTCGTAGCCCATCATCTCTGTACCGAATCCAACAACCCCAACTGCCTCGATTCCTTCACCAAAATCGACCTACGAGCCCACCCAATCATCACACCCCTCTACCTATCCTTCAACTTCTTTTGGAAATACTGCCCACTAACAATCTCAACCATCGATCTCTCAAACAACTCCCTCAAAGGAGCCTTCCCAACGGACGTCCTCCATTGCACTCAAATCCAGTCCCTTGATCTAAGCCACAACAACCTGATCGGAGACGTTCCGATGTCGACCCTTTCCAATCTAACCAACCTTACGTTTCTCAATCTCTCTTACAACAGCTTCTCTGAAAGCAATATCTCAAAGACCCAACTCTTCAAACGCTTCAATTCCTCAAGTTTTCTTCACTCAGGTCTCCTTGCAGATGACCATAAACTCAATGTGGGGCCCATTATTTTAGTCATTTGTTTCATGATCTTCATCGTTATGATGATCGGTTGTTTTGGGTGGGTGTGTTTTACGCGGCCAGATCTTCTACCATTGGTTTTTCAAAGACGGCACCATTTCACAACGGCTATGATAAAGGCGGCTACAGATGGGTTTTCAGAGGAGAATTTGGTGGCTAGGAGTTGGACGGTTGAGATCTATGGTGGGGTAATGAGAGATGGGACAGCAATTGCTATTGAGATCTATAGAGGGAAGATATCGAGCGTTCTTCATAGAGAATTCATTGAAGGGTGTAGGATTCTTGTTCAAATGGACCACAAGAACTTGGTTCCGGTTTTGGGATGGTGTGATTGTCGGGAATTAAGGGCTGTTGTGATGAGATGGACGGATGGGGATAGCGTTGAGAAATGGCTATTGGGTGGCCCACCATGGAAAGTTAGGTTGAAGGTGTTGATGGGAGTGATCGAGGCCATGCGTTATCTGGAGGAGCAATGGCCACGAGTTGGATACGATCTTAGGACAAGTAGTGTTCTGCTGTCCAGAGATTGTGAGCCGTTGATTTCAAGGTTTAAGGTTCGAGATCAGATCAGTACTTCAAAGAGTAAGCAAACCCTAAATCTGTCTCAAATTCTTTCCTTGGCTATTATATATTCTCTTCTACATTTTATGCGCAGAGGAATGATCACATGAGTATCTTCGAGCTGTGTGGGGCCCACCGCAGTACATGAAGCTTCTCTTGTATCATATACTCTTCGAATTCATGAGGGAAAATAGAAAAATAGAAACAAATTTTAATAAATTCAAAAATAATTTAATGGACAATAAAAATGAATTTACTACTCTTTAAATAGTGATTACAAACCTACAAAGAAGATTAATAATCAAACTCTAACTCGAACTCCCTAAAATTTATAACTTATTACAAATGTAAACTTACCATTTATGAACTATCATGATTTATACTAGACTTCATAGTTTTCGGCCAAAATTAGTAAGTGTTGAATTTGCCCTTTTCATGTTGTAAACGACTTAAAGTATGAAAAGTTATTATCAAATTAAAACTGACTATAAATAATAAAAAAAATAATTAAAATGGAGTTTAGACAATTGATCCGATGGAATCTTGTAAATCCAACGTGGTCAACCGGCATAGAAGGGTTAGTTGGCTAAAGTAGCTTCTATTATCCAAAATCATATATGGTACGGATAACTCATTTCATTATGCAAGATATGCCTGTTTTAGGGTTCTTATAATCATGATCACTTCTGCCTGCGATCAACCCTTCTCTTATCCATCTTGGACATGAAAGTGTCTGCCACCGGCCCTACATCACCATCCAACCCCACCCATGTGACATCCACCATAGAAACTTCCAGATTGAATGTAGGGCCCACCATGTTGTTTATATGCCATCCAACCCAATCATCAGGTGTCCCCCTAGGATGGAGGGACCCACCAGAATTCAGAACATTCAAATTTTCAGGAGGGCCAAATCCCGCGAATATATCGGTTTTAGACATGATTGTACATTGCTCTCCGTGGTGTGTCCCGTGTGAGTTTTGGGTCAGGATGATTCTTATCACGTACCAATAACATGAGGAGGCTCAACAGATGGACGGTTTGGATTTCACATACACATCGCGAGAAGGACCCACACAGCTCGAATGTATGGTACGTGCAATGCATTTCTTAAGCATGTAATCAATAAAACTTATGCACGTACATACGCAAGTCTCCCTCATATGTGACTACTCAAAAGAGTAAAATCTCCAATCCTACCCTGACCCACCTGTCAATATGACCCGTATGTGAAATCAAGGCCGTTCATCAAGTGGCAACCACCACTACCTATCATGATGAGAAATCAGGCCTGTTCAGTCATTAGGTTGGTCACACATACGGACGGCTAATAATTAGTTTTTTTTTTTTTTTTTCTCACTGTCCATATTCTCCATGGACCATCCTGACCTCCTGGGCCCACACACTAGAACGGTGGGCCCACCTAACTGAAAGTGGCTTCTAAATTTTTATTTATTTATTATTTATTTTTTCCATCTGGGTCTACAGAGGTTTATAGATTGGGCGTGTTTTTGCTGGAGCTGGTTGCCAACAGGCGTCCACGAGAAGATTTCGAGAGAGGAGAGATGGGTTTCATCGAATGGATGAGATTGCATTACCCAGGCGAAGTACGGAAGGTGATGGACGGATGGATGAAGAAGACGAGCACCACATCCGATCAAGCAAAGAGGGCAATCGGTATTGGTTTGATGTGTGTGGACCCTTCAAGCAATCGCCAGCTGAGTGTGGCCCAGATATCCAACATGATCAATCGGGTGTGTGGGCCTTCTCTGGTTTCAGCATCACCCGCACATCATCGGTCCCACAGTGAAAGAAGTGGAGGGCATCAACGCATGCATTCACGGTGAAATAATCAGTACTAAAAGGATCTGATTCATTGCTCAAAAGAATCAACGCTTTCATTTGGCTCATTTAACCATCTTTCAAGTCTTTATGCCTAAAATATGAATTAGTTTTAAAGAAGACTTCCATGCAACGAGCTAATTTACGGGGTTTACTGTGAGTCCAACTTGTCCAGGAGGGTCTTCCCAGCATGAAAATGGATTGCTGAAATAAATTAGGCTAATCCAATTATCAAGTGGGCCACCATGTAAATTTGAAAGTTTTTGAGTGAATGTCCATTTCTTCCATGCTGCAGCCCTCTTGCATTGGCCTGATTGGCCTAATTTTTGAATATCCCATTTTCATGGTATGATAACCCTGCTGGAGAGGTTGGATGCCATATACACAATGGCAGGTGCCACACACAACTAGTTGCACGGGATTCTCATGTTGAAAATCGGATGCCTCAAATCGGTGCTGAAAGAGGAGCCTTCAACCGGTCAACAGTCTGTTCAACTGGTCCACAATTTAGCTGACCAATCAAAGTTTGACCGGTCGATAGTCTAGTTGACTGATCAAAGGATATCGAATTAAATCGGTTTTTGGGCAAAACTCCCTAGACAGTTTTTGATATTTTAATAAGTCGAAAACTTTGGTCGATAGGTCAAAAGATTTCGACCAATCCAACGACGTGTTGTGCAATTTTGCTTAAATTGTTTCTATTTCCGTTTTTACTTAAATAGGAGGGTGTAAATGGGATAAGGGTAAAAGGAGGTAAATGTGCTAAAGGGTTGAGAGGGTTTTGTAGAGAAGAAAAGGTAGGGTTTTCTTCCTGAGGCTTTGATAGGTAAGGTTCCATATATTGTATCTTTGTTATTCATAGTACGTACATTCTTGCTCGGTACCATGGGTTTTTTTTTTTTTTCGCAAGAGTTTTTCCACATACATTCGGATTGTTCTCTGTTGAATTTAGTTGTGTAATTGCAATTACTTTGCTTGATTCAACTCTTTGTGTTTCCGTGAGTTCCTAACAAGTGATATCAAAGATAACGTTTGAAAGCAAATTCAACTCTGTGTGTTTCTAGGAGTCCCCAACATCTCATGAACAAATTCATCAATGTGAATGACTCATTGTACGGTCATATAGATCATTCTCCTGCTATTGAAATTTATGGTTTTTGAAAAATCAAAATATTCGAAAATTTTGGGATTTTTGTTTTGCTGCCAAAACGCTTTTTGAAAATTTCAAATTGAAAAGTGCGGTGTGTGCTTTTGTCCCACATCGAAAATGAAAAGAGAAAAATCGTGATTTATATGTAGAGGTGTGTATAATATTCTTATTTGGAGCTTTGGAGATTGAGATGCTCGGGTTGCGTTGCACTGGAACGCGCGCGCGCTCCGGCACTGGCATGGGCGAATGCAATATGGCTGTAGTGGCGCTAGTTGGCGCACTTTCCACATGCACATCGTGTTGCAGAGTGGTCGCTCCCTCGTGACCTTATGCAAAATGTCGCGAGACGATGTAATGGTAGTGCGAGTGATCTGGTATGAGCGTAGGTGCAATGTGTTTAAAATAAGTCGGGGTTTTATAGGTGATTAAAAACAATCGGATTATTAATCCGAAACGGTCAGGCGTTTTTTAAAATGGTTAGCAGCCTTGAAAGCCACAACGGTCAGAAAACGGACGGACCATGATGATCTAATGGTCAGATCTTTCGATCCGACGACCAGAAACAACTCAAATTAATGATCAATGGTCAGAAATATTTTTCAAACGTTCTGAACCATTGATGACCACCTAACAACGGTCCACTCCTTAGTGCTTATATAAATTGGACCATTCCGGTCCAAATTCCAATCAACTCACCTACACTCTCCTCATTTATCAGATCCTCCAGATAGCATCTCCATCTTACAATACTGTAAACACATCCATTGTTTGATTCTGCCAAAAGATCTGCTGCTTTGAATTGTTCCTAAGTGGACCCTTCGTGATTGTTGTACGCAGGATCTAGATGGGTTTGTCTTATCTTGGAAACAATTTGCCTGTAACCTATCAGCAATTGATAAGGGGGTGAGTCACGCTTTAAGGATAGCGTATATTTTTCATGATTAAGCCTAGTGAAACGAAAATAATTAACCTTATTTTATTTTATTTTTCGGTACTTCCAACACATTTTTCCAACATTTGCTACTTAGTAAAAATCCCAACTTCTCATATGACCATTCTTCTGCTTAGCGTAAAAGATCCCAACTTCTTAGATCTATGAGATAAACATAAACCATCAAGAAGAGATCCATAATGAGGCTAAAGTGCATCCATGGAATAAGGTTGCATTGTAAAGTACTTGCTTTCTTACAGGGCATATATAGTTCAAAGACTTGGTAACTCAGGCCAAACCTTAGTGAGTCAATTAGATTCATTTGGAATCCAATCCAAGTTAGTGAGAAACTTGATGCAGAGTTTCAATTTGCTTACATGCGTTGATGACCAGGGATACAGAAACATGCACATAGTACTATTAAAATTAAGAATGTATATAGGAATTTGCATATACTAGTAAATAATCATCTTGATTCAACAAGGGAAAGTCAAGTTGGGATCCCTCACCTGACAATTCCGCGAGGACAACTATAGAATGGTTTGATATGGAGGAAATTAATGAACACCTATGATCTACAAATAGTGCAATAGTGAAGGTCATTTTGGATGAATATGGTTTATTTAACAAAATTCAACCGTCAATCAATCAATGGTTCAATCACTTCTATATATGATTAAGATGTATTTGATTTCGGCCTTTAATTCGGATGACCCAATACGTGGGTGTAAGGATGGTCAAGATCAGATTAATACTCTTAGTAATTTATTCATTTTTTTGAAGATGATTAAGGTTGTAAACAATCCATTAATATTTAACCAATTGTCTGTTAGTTTTCATTGTATATCTATATTTACTATATGATATATATTTATTATAATTATTATTTTTATATAAACGAGATGAATGATTTAGAATTAAAATAGCCAGTGCAAAGGACCTGTGGGTTATGGCACTCTGATTAGGTGGCAACAGTAAATTTACATTATCTTTTGGACTTAGGCCCTTAATTGGCTGACTTATCAAATAAACGGCACGGATCTAACACACATTAAAGTAGGGCCCATATTTGAATCTGCACTCGAATTCTATTCTAGCGTTGGAACCAAGATTTGAATTTATTTATTTATTATTATTATTATTAATTTAAAATAGGTCCCACCATAGATCCAAGCATGGATGAACCCAAAACCCACCCTGAAATAAGACTTTTTTGGCTCACACAAAGGCTTAATAATGGCCGTTGACTTTCCACTGGTTGAAATACCGTGGCCCACTTGAGTTTTGGTTCGATCTAATTTTTCAATCCCAAGTCCCTTACTGGCTGAAAGGACAAATGGATAGCATGTGGATTTATCACATGCATTGAATTGGTAGCCCACACATGATGTGTGCACCAAAATCTAGTCAATTCAGTAGTTAAGCACGACATTTCAATGGCATGGATAAGAATAAAATTACATTTAACAGTGAAAACTAGATAATTTCATCAAGGGCTCACCATAGGGTCTAGATAAAATCTGACTTGATTACTGGTGTAGCATTTTGTAATTGAAGGGTCATTATAAATATCAGCTTGATTAGAAGCTCCCGGTGGCCCCAAAATGAATTTTAATGGTAAAAAAATCAAGATATATTATTTCATGAGATATGGTGCCCCACCCGCACATCCTCTCTATCTGATATTTGGAGGCCTGTCCTATATCGACCTCGGAAAATTAATAAACCATACGGATTAAGGCTCACATATATACCAGTGAGCCCTAAAGCTACCGAACACTGAAAAAGTCACGAATCATTCGAAAACAATTAAGGGAAGGAAATCCCCCGAAAACAAGTAATTACTGAGGGAGGAAGTATTCAGCAACAGATACGAAGTTTTTATTATTATTATTATTATTATTTTAAAATAAAAAAAACAACAACATGAAAAGTAATACATACATGTTAGGTGGCGCATACCGTGATGTTCATGAGAAACCCACCCGTCCATCTGTATTTTCGGCTTATTTTAGGCATGAGCTCATAAATAAAGCAAATCCAAAACTCAAGTGGACTGCACGACAGTAAACAATGAGTATTAAACGTCTCCTGTTGAAACATTCATGGGCCACACAAAAGTTTTGAATCAGTCTTATATTTGTGTTTTCAGTTCAAATCCGAAAGATTTCAATGAAAGGCATTTCCCTACCTAATTTTTTCCTTTTGTGCAGCTCACTTGAGTTTTAGATCTGCATTATTTTTGGGTTTGCAGTCTAACACGCATGCATTAGGAAAATAGATGGACAATATAGATTTCTCCGAAACATCGTAATGGCCCCAAGTAGATTTCGGGCCGAGGAACTTCCCGCCACACCTTGTGGCAGGCAATCCACGTCCTTTCTAGGAGTTTAAAATCGGAGGTGGTTTGGCTAGTGACTCTAACACCAGCCAGCTAGCTGGTGTCAAAGCTCTGTAGGCCTACTATGATGCATCTGTTTTATCCACGCTGTTCGTCCTTTTTTTCAGCTCATTTTAAGGTATGAACCTAAAAATGAGGACCTAATTTCCCTAAGCATGTTCATTATTGCAGTGGAAGTGTTCAACCGGAGTTTCCATAGGCTCGTTGAGAGAGGCTTCTATCAGCCATTTCAAGTTTGTAGGGGTTGTCCGACGGTCTCCCGTCTATTGTTTGCGGATGACACGATATTATTTATTAACAGGAGCAGCAGTTCACTGAAGGTGGTCAGTATGCTCTTGGCCGATTACAAGAAATCTAAGGGATGGGGTTCAATAAGAGGAAGTGTGGGCTTTTTTACTTCTTCCAATTTGTTGGCTGGGTGGGTGAGAGCGGTTGAGAGAGTTATCCGCATTGCTAGATTGTCATCTTCCCTAGTTTACCTCGATGTCCCAATCAGCGAAGGTCGGCCTAGGGATTTGATGTAGAGCCGGTCGCAAACACTTTCATGGCAAAGATGGACTAGAGAAGGTTTGATCGGAGGCAGAAATGATTCGGACCGTCAGAACCTTAAATCGGTTGTATCTCGCAAACTGGGATGAGTTTTTCGATATATCATATGTGATTTTGGGTAGGAAAACCTACTTTTGCCAACCAACCCCGCTATGCCAAGTTGCGCATGCTAAACTTGCGAGAGACAGTCAAAAGCCCTATTTAATTTTATTTATTTTTACTATAAATAGTAAGTTTTAGTTCGAGTATAACTCTTCATCCTTTGAGTTGTAGAAGTAGTGCGAACATGAAAAGGGCTTAGAAAAGTTTAAGAAAGGTTGGGTACTTGGACAAAGTTTAATAGGAATAGAAGTTATCTATAAATAGTAAGTTTAATATTTATAGTAAGTCACATTTTTAGGTTGTTTGAGTTGAGTCTAAATCTAAAACTTCGTCTTAGGGTTGAGCTCATTATTTAAAGAGTTGTAATTTCATTTTTTACATTATTTAAAGAGTTGTAATTTCATTTTTTTATTATCAATAAAATTATTTTGAATTTATTAGGAAATATTCTTCCTTTTGTTCCGCATGGATTCAATGAAGCTATGTGAGGAGTCAGAAAGCTCCATGGATTCGGAGTAGTTTTCTCCTTAGGAAGATGATGATTGATCTCATCACGTCCCTCCCTTGTCGGGCTTCTTCTTTTCATGCGTTGGTTGCCAAGTCGCAATCACATGTTGAAGGATGGAAGAGCAGAGTTCTCTCTTAAGCAGGAAGATCATTGCTAATCCAACATGTTCTCAGCAGCATACCCGTTCACTCGTTGGCTGCAAGAGGACGTCAACCGTGCTTTCAGGATTGGAAAGTGTTTCCCTGATTTTTTTTTTGGGGGCTGGACTGAGGGGAAAAGGAAGCTACACTGGGCTGGATGGAAGTTGGCAGCGAGACCAAAGATAGAGGGAGGGTTGGGTATTTAAACTTTGAAGGATGTGATGAAGCCTCACCGGTTCATATAGGGTCCCTCCATGGATTGGCCATGGTCAACAATCACCCCAATGGGACAATATCCATCCAAGGTGGACTACACGTTTATATTTACGGCTATGGGCCCAACTGATCTGGATGGCCCATGGAACAAAATCCTCAAAATTGGAAGATCCTATCAAGATGGTGTGTTTCCGTGCGCGCATTTATCTCTGTATTTTGTTTCTCTACCGTATGTTAGTTCAGCTACCTCTTGAAGGGTTAGGATGTTTCTATCTAGGAGATTTTGGCATATTCATCATCCACAAGGTAGCAATGGGCGCTTAAGACCCAAGGCCCAAGCCCATCTGAAAGTTGGCATGGGCCTAGCATGGCACACCCCGGAAAAATTAGTTGGGCCTGAGCCCGACCTGACCTGATCGGAAAATTAATAAAATGCCTATTTTCCCCATGAATTTTCTTAATCCATCCGTTCATCAAATGGATGACATAGGCAATATATATATATATATATATATATATATATATATATATATATATATTATATATATATATATAATATAGGGAAAAGGTACTATGCGCTCGAGCTCACGATAAGCTTATGGTGAGGTGGAGCTGTGTGGGCCCCACCGTGATGCGTGTCGACCATCAACAGCCCAACTTTCAGCATGATACAAAACTCTGATGGCCCATGGCAAAAGGAAAGATTTTCCTCCCTTGATTTGCATTTATCTTTGCGATGGCCCATTAGAGTGTTGGATCAGGCTTAAAATTGGGCCTATACAATTTCAAAGGGTGCTGCATCACGTAGACCGTTCAAATTCTGTGCACATGACATGTGTACAAAGGTGCACACAGGTGCTCACATCGGCCACCTATTGAAGGGTCAAGATGTTTCCATGTAACAGATTTTGTCACATTGACCTCCATAATGGTAGCAATGTTTCCTGTCACAAGACCTAGGCCCAACCAGATACTTAAGACCCAAGGTCCGAGCTTAGTTGGAACCTGTCATGGGTCTAGTCTATCAGGACGAAGCCCGATGGGAAAATTGTAGTTGGGCTTGGGCTTGACCTGACTTGAAAATTGATAAAATCCTTATTTCCTCTTTGAATTTTCCTAATCTATCCGTTTATTAAGTGGCCCACGCATGCACAGAAAAATTATACATTTTAGATGAATGAATCAATGGTCTACATTCAAGATAGACGTTTGCCTAACGTATGAGTAGAATGGCATGTTTGTATGATATAACACACGTGTAAAGGATCGAAGTTTGGTCGGGTGGGGCTAAAATGGCTTGAGCCCAAGCCTAGCCTGAAAATTGATTGGGCCATTCATGAGAGGCCCAAACCCAGGTCAGGCTCGTTGGGTCGGGCAGGCTACCTGTACCTGGTCCGTTGCCAAACTTAGCCATCTACACTGGGCCCCATTATATCAATGGTTTGGATCACTTGTCCTGTTGATCAGAGACCACGGCTCACCCAAGACGGTGCGGTCTTTACTGTGGAGCCCACCTTGCTGTATCTATTCTGTATCTATGCCGTCCATCATTTTAGGGCATGATCCGAAAAATGAAAAAAATCCAAAAATCAGGTGGACCATACTGTAGGAAACAGTGGTGATTACATGTCCTAGCATTAAAAACTTCTTAGGGCATACATTAACGTTTCTGCAGTGTTTATTTTCCATCCAATCCATTGATAAGGTCACATAATCTTGGATGGAGGGAACAAAACAAATATGATCCAAAACTTCTGTGGGTAAGTGTTCAATACCTCTTGTTTCCTATGGTGTGGTCCACCTAAGATTTGGAACTGCCTCATGCCCTATAGTCTCACGTGATATTTATATGCCCTCCAAACCAATTCATAAGATCATTTCCGCTGAGATGAACCGAAAACATAAAAATATTAGTTTGATCCAAAACTTCCATAGCCTCGAAATTGTTTAAATGGTGGGCTTTCAATCTCCACTATTTTTATTATGTGGTCCACTCGAGTTTTAGATTTACCTTATTTTTGGATTCATATCCAAACATAAGTTGGCAAAACCGATATATTTAATAGATTTCTCACAAACATCTAGTTATTATGAGCTGCTTACGTGGCCAAATGACACATGAAAATAGGGGCCACCTTCTTAGAAAGGAGCCGCTCACATGACTAAAATGACCCATGTGAAAACAAAGGAGAGAAGGAGACCACATGACAGAGAGATCATGAAAACACAAGCCAAATTAGAGTAGCTTTCCCAGCCTTTATTTCTAGAATTTTACCTTTAAGCTATCTCATTAATATAACTAGTTATCATCAAAAGAAGGAAGGTGGTCAGAAGATCATGTGGGCCCCACAAATCTCAACTTCACTAATCATGTGCTAGTAGCCTAGAATCCGTGACCTAAACCTAGTTTTCATCCAAACCTTTCATGTGCCAACGTGTCGCTTGTTGGGCATCCAAGCCATGCAGAAACGCAGGTGGACCCCACAATAAGATCACCTGGTGTAAAAACCAGGACGGCCGACTCATCAGGAAGTCTACATGCGTAGATTGAATCAGACAGCATATCCGCCTGATTTAAACCGTTCATTCTTCCTCACAATGATCGGCCCACCTGATGAGTGCAGGCTTGACAATCCGACACGTGGATTCTCTCTTAAGCTGTGAGCAAAAGTGACCGAGTTTGGCCTGACTTTTCATCTTGGCCCTGCCGCAACTCACCATCCACCGTATGTCACCCCCTACGGTGGCCCACATGGTGAGATGGTCCCATGATTTAAACTTTCCATATTCTCCTTACTACCATAAATAAGCTATTAGCCCATAATCAAGTTTCAGGAATGATCCTAACCTTTGATTTTTGGAGTTGAATGCAAGCCATTGAAATGTTCTTTTCCTTGTTCGATCTAAGTCATCTCTAGATTCATCCATTCAGCATGATTTTCTTATAGTGACCTACAAAGTATAGATTTCACAACTTGGATGGTTCCGATCATGGGACCACTCGGAATGTGGGCCCTAGTTCGTCGCAACAGAAGCTAAATGAACTTCTATAAAACTGAAAACATGATATTACGCGACATACTAAGGAGTAGCCAGCAGGGACCTAACTTTCGGCAGCCAAGAATCATTTGCAAAGACTCCAGTGTTGGTTTCCCACCGTTTAAAAAAATTAATATTGACTCTTCAAGCGTTCCACATTGCATGGTTTTACATCAACCCATATCATCCATATCTCTGACCATATCTCTGACCCAGCTGCTGAATAATTGCACTGAGAAAACGATATTAACAATCATATTTTTCCCTGAAATTTGGACCACTAATTATTTGGCTTTCTACGATTCATTTCATAGCCACAAATAAATGGTTAGGATGTATTTATCAAAGGGCTTATTTAATACCACGATATTTCTATACAAATAATCACTTTGGTAACGGTGTTGATTCCATCTAATACGACTCCATACCATTTAGTCATACAAACCAAGCACACCAGAGTGATTTAGGATATATGCACCTTCTATATCCATTGAGGTGGCCCTGATTTGATTAAACTGGTTTGCGATTCGTGATAAGAAAGTATACCAAAATAAGCTATAAAAATAAATGGACGGCGTGGATATACGATGAACACATTGAGGTGGGCCCTACGGTTGGGGTCTCACCCACATCGCTGATTGCAGGGTCGCAGCCAAAACCAGTCGGCTACTGAAGTGACGTTACCGAGTTCTGTGAGCCCATCATAATGTATGTGTTATACCACACTGTGCATTCATTTTTAGATGCCATTTTAAGTCGTAAGCCAAAGAATGAGGCAGATAAAAATCTGCAGTGGACCCACTACAGGAAACAGTTGAGAATAATTCCCGCATTTGAAATTATCCTAAAGCCCACCATAATGTTTATTATTTAAAATCATCCTACTCAAAAGTTAAAAAAGATATGAAATAAGAGAAAACACAAATATCAGCTTGATCTAAAACTTTTGTGGCCTCTGTAAGTTTTCAATGGTGGGCATCACCGACCTTACTATTTTCTGTGCTGGGGTCTATTGGAGTTTTAGATTCAACTCATTATTTGGATACTGCCCTCAAATGATCTCTCCAAATGGACAGAAGGTGTGGTCCACGGAAGTTGATGACGTCACTTCAGCAGAAAGCCTCGGTACTCCATTAGCCAATCTGCGCCCGCCTGACACGCCTAATCTCACCTCGCTTTTGTGGGTTATCCTTGTGGTGGGCCCGAAATAACATGATTTCTAGAAACTTGAAATAACATCCTCACGCGTTTAATGCAGCAGTACTCACGTCAGCGGTAACCACGCAATACTCACGTCAGCAGTAACCACGTGGCCCAATTACAATGCAAAGAGCAGAAAATTTAAACTCGCAGTACTCACAAAGCAAAGAAAATTTGACCGCAATGTACTCGCATCAGTAGTAACCACGTGGATCAATCACAATGCAAGGAACACAAAATTTAGATTTCTAACAAGAAGATCAGATTCCCCTGTCAGCAGCCCGGTGGCTGTGGTCGGTGCTCTGTGGGCCCCACCATGATGCATGTGTTTCATCCATTCCGTTATGCAGATCAAAAATCGGGTGCGCTGAACCGACAGGAGAAGCGGATTGGCTGGTGTACCTCACACCAGCTGTATAGCTGCCGTGTCGACGTTAGTAAGTTTTGTAGGTATTATCATGAGGTATGTGTCATATCCAAACCGTCCATACATTTTGAGAGATCTAGTTAAATCTTGAGAATAAACATAAGATAGATCTAACTATCAAGGGTACCACACTGAAAAAAGCAGCGGAGATTGAACGTCTACCATTGAAACCCTTTTTGGGGTCACAGAAGTTTGGGATCAATATGAAATTAGTTTTCCCTCTTCGTTCAGGTCTTTGTGACCTTATAAACAGATTGGATGGAAAATAAACGTTATGACGGGCCCTACAAATTGTTTAACGGTAAAAAACATTATCTCCGCTGCTATTTGTGGTGTGGTTCAGATGATCTTTGTGTATGATTCATTTTAATTATAATGCTTTAAAATGATCTATAAAATAGATTAACAGTGTAGATATAATAAATACATCACTGTGGTTCACTGTAGGGCATTTAACTTTGATATCCTTTGAACCGTTCGTCTCGAGGAGCATCAGTGCTCGTCTTCGTACGACACGTACCTGCAGCTATATAGCTGGTGTGTAGTACACCAGCCCATCCGCTTCCACCGACAGGATAATGTGAGAATAGAAAACAAAGAAAATGAAACCATCTGGAAGGCGTACCATAATGTTTATATGTCAGGAGAGTGAAAATGAAAACACTGACCGTCCAATCATCTCAGAGCTCAACATGATGTTAATATGAAATCCAAACAGTTGATAAGGTTATTCTGACATGGATGCACAGGAAATTAAAATACCATCCTGATCCAAAACTTCTATAGCCACCCAAATCTTTCAATGGTGTGGGATCCATTCCCAATGTTTCCTATTGTGTGGCTCTCTTGGGCTTGTAATTCCTAATATTTATTGATTTTGTATTCTATTTTGAGATTCTGAAATTGATGGACGGAGTGGATTCTCAATAACAGCACGATTGGGCACAGTTAATTCGCGTTTCATTTTCTTTACGTTGTATACACGTTACACAGCAGCGGGTTATGAGAAATTTGGTGGAGGTAAGGGTGCGAATAGGGTGGGCTCGGGTTTGAAAATCTAATATTTGAATAGCGCGGCCGAAACAGTTCAAAATTCGGGCCGAAACTAACCCAACGTTGGGCCCGTTAACAGCGTTGGGTTCTTCGCGAAGGAACCAATACTCTTGTGAGAGAAGGAAAGGAAAAGAAAAAGGATAAGAAAAAGTTAGCATTGTAGACGCTACCTATCAACCACCGTGATATAGCTGCGTCCAAAAATGATTCGTTACCAATTTAAACATTTGAAGAACGTATCCTCAAAAGTAGGAGAATACTGTTGAAAAAAAGGAAAAAGGAAGGGTATTTTGGTTATCACAGTTGCTGTCCGTATGGTAATGAGTCTACTTTAGTAAACCAAGTTTACGATTGAAGAGAAAAAAAAGGTAAATAAAAGGTTGCATCTACAGTCAAATAAAAGAAGAAAAACTTTCCCAAACCCTCAGGCATCACCTTCTTCCCACCCAGCATCACCTTCTCTCATTTTGTTATACTGCTTGCTTGTATAGAAAATCTCTCCTCCCATCGTCCTCTCTATACCTGTTACGCCCTCTCCAACAAAAACAATGAGTGAGATCCAGGAGAACAATTCCATCAACGAGGCCACAGATAATGATGGCTTAGATGGGTCCTTGGAGATCAACCTTCAGCACCCTCCATCAGCAGGAGAAAACGAAGGATCAGCAAGTACAATGGAAGAAAAAATTAGGAAAGCCCGTAAGGACTCATGCAAAGCAGGGATAGCTACAATGGGACTTTCCAGCACTGCAATTGCCGAGTATTCAATTGGCAAGCATCCTGATGATCCACACCGCAAATTTCCATCGTTCATCTATCCCATGGCCATCTTTGTGACTTTCTTGTTTGGATTGGGGCTGTTTTTCTTCTCGTTTGTACTTCCAAAACATCCCAAGTCAGTCGGTCAGGCCGAGATGCTTATGTGGATTGCTTACGTACTGCTATTTATTGCAAGCTGCCTCAAAGTCCTTGTTCATGTCGTGTCTTGAATTCATCTCTGGGCTTCGCACAGGTAACCCACACCACAAATTTCCATCGTTCATCTATACCATTTCCATCTATGGGACTTTATCGTTTGGATTTGGGCTGTTTTTCTTCTCATTTCTACTTCCAAAACATCTCAAGGCAGTCGGTCAGGTAAAGAAGCTAATATGGGTAAATATTGCAATCTGCCTTAAAGTCATTGTTCATGTCATGTCATGAATTCCATCTGGGATTCGCACTTGACGGATTTCTCGCTTTTATTTTATGTTGCTGACTTAATTACTCGGATTGTTTTAGGTGCATTTGTTATTGTTATTTTTGTGTTGGTGTGTTGGTTACTCGGATCGATAGTTTTCGGTGCATATGTTATTGTATGTTAGATTTGAATGGTTTTCAAAAATAAGGTTTGCTCAGTGTTATTAATAAAAGTACTTTCTCAAAATCATGTTTTGACCATTATGGTT
This sequence comes from Magnolia officinalis, assembly GCA_021015155.1. Taxonomy (NCBI): domain Eukaryota; kingdom Viridiplantae; phylum Streptophyta; class Magnoliopsida; order Magnoliales; family Magnoliaceae; genus Magnolia; species Magnolia officinalis. Next base: position 1,113 of record JAJHSJ010002357.1, on the reverse strand, counting down.
CTGTCCTTGAGTTGCTCTAGCTCATTTTAAAATGTCAATACAAGGCTCAACTGGTCCACACAACAAGGAAGAGTGGGAATGATAAGTCTCACCATTGAAATTTTTTGGGACCACCGTGATTTTAATTTGTATCCATCCACCCACCCCAATAGGGTGCATTTAATAAAAGTTCTACGCACATGGCACTTGGTTAGTGATAGCACACCCTGGTGCACTTGTTATTTTATGTTTGTCTACTTGAGGGTTTTCGGTAATATGACTTGCTTAGCATGCTAATGAAATTACCTCCTCAAAATCATTTTTGACCATTATGGTTCCTTGAGTTGTTCCAGCTCATTTTAGAACCTGAGACCAAAACTCAGGTCAATACAAGGCTCAAGTGGGCCACACAGCAAGGAAGGGTGGGAATGATAAGTATCACCATTGAAATTTTTTGGGGCCACCATGATTTTTGTATCCATCCACTTACCACGATAGGGTGCATCTAATAAAAGTTCTACGCACATGGCACTTGGTTAGTGATAGCATACCCCAGTGCACTTGTTAATTTATGTTGGTCTACTTGACTGGTTTTCAGTAATATGGCTTCCTTAGCATTGCCAATAAAATTGCTTTCTCAAAATAAATTTGACACCATTATGGTTCTATCCATGAGTTGCACTAGCTCATTTTAGGATGTGAGACCAAAACTCGGGTCAATACAAGACTCAAGTGAGCCACATATCAAGGAAGAGTTGGAATGATAAGTTCCACCATTGAAATTTTGTGGGCCACCGTGATTTTTGTATTCATCCACCCACCTTGATAGGGTGCATCTAATTAAAGTTCTATGCACATGGCATTTGGTCAGTGATAGTACACCCCAATGAACTTGTTACTGCACGTTGGTCTACTTGAATGGTTTTTAGTAATATACCTTGCTTGGTGTTGTTAATAAAACTGTGTTCTCAAAATCATTTTTTGACCATGATGGTTTTGTCCTTGAGTTGCTCCTCCTCATTTTAGAACCTTAAGATCAAAACTTAGGTCAATACAAGGCTCAAGTGGGCCACATAGCAAGGAAGGGTGGGAATGATAAGACCCACCATTGATTTTTTTTTTTTTTTTTTTTTT